>VUJU01002370.1:0-19546 GCA_009835225.1 Aphis craccivora
GAAAACTTTTATAGCCAAAAACCGTTCCAGCAGATCACTAGTTGCAAACTTGTTATGTTAGACGCGTGCGCTTTGATTATATGTTGCTAACAATTATAACTAGTTAAAAACACTATGCTGGAACAAACCTATTATAACATAAAACGTCAAACGTTCAACATGCCCACAACTACTGCTAGTGTATTACATAACTATCCACACAACTATCCATAACCACACTATCCAGTAAATAATAAAAATAAGTGTTATAATAATTATAAATTCGTGAAAAAGTGGAATTGAGGAGTTTTTAAGGGTGTTGCTATGGTGACGTACAAAAATTATCAAAATTAACCAAATTTATAGAATTTACCTAAATTTTACATCTCTAGTATAAACGAATATTTAGCACGTACTTATATATATATTATACGAGGTGAACTACCGCGAGAACGCATATTCTTTGAAATTATAATTATACTGATTATAGAGTATTGCAGGGTATATAGTTTGCGAATAATATTTGTATTATGACGTAAATATCAAAAACAACTTTTGTTACGTATAATAATATAGGTAATATAATAAGTATAAGTATGTACGTCTTGTGTACATATAAATATGTGAACGTGGTGGACAAACAGTCTGTGGCGCAGTAATATAATATAGCAGTATAGTACACCGCATTCAGGTACAATCGACGGTACGTGTATACGCTACGTATATATATTTATATTATTACGTTGTAAACACATTTCCGTTGTCGTCCGCAAAGACCACAACGAATAATGATAATAAATTTTCATAAAAAAAAAACGTATCGCCAACACCACACCGTGTCGACGACTATAATACGACGGGCACGTGTGTAGAGTAAAAATTATGATCTCCGGACGAATGGGACAGAGGGTTGACGATTCTCCAGGGACTCGTTAACCCGTCTCCCGCGTGTGCCGTTCGTTCGCCACTATTATCGTTGAAGTGTGGGTATATGTCTGTTCGTGTGTATTCGTTGTGTCGGTGTGTGAATGCGTATACTTTGTGCGGTGCTGGCGTGGCTGCTACGTGAATTGGACGAGTTCGATTTTGCTGTCGAATATACGTTGAACCGTTGTCGCGCGCCACTTAGGTACCAAGATTTTGCTGACCACCACAAACCATTTTCTATCATCCGTAAGTCTCGCATCACCCGACACGAATCGGTCTCGCTTCCTGCCTAGTGGACAACGAAAATGGAAAGAGAGAACTATATAAAAACACACTCACGTATACAAGTAATTTATTTTACTTTTTTAAGTTTCTAAGGTTATTAATTTTCAAATAATATTGATAATTGGACGTTTTTACAACAATCCCCCTTCTCTCTTTCACCAAAAATCTAATAAGATACAGTTTTTAATCAGAAACCAACATTAAGTTGGCAGAACTTGAATTCTTTTTATATAGAACAATATATTTTTTTCTTGTATAAAATTCATAAATTAAACTCCAATTACTTTTAGATTCTAAACGAAATGATGAATGTATTATTTTAATAATATTTTGTAATTTTTCATAATGCGCCTAAATCATTATAATAGTTCATGTCAAAATCGATATTCGTTGTTTTAAAATTCATTTAAATACCTCTTCATCAGGTAGACCATAAATAATCAAATTATAACATAATACAATTAAAAAAGAATGAAAGTAGGTAAACGCTCTGTTGCGCAGTTTTAGGATTTAAGTGCACATTATCATTGGAGTACTCCACAATAATTGTGTTCACTGTAATGTAGATATAATTATTAATTATATTAAATTTGATTTCAAAATAAAATATCAATGCATACGAAAAACTATTCTCAATGAATTTTATCTGTTAGTTTATATTATTAAGTATATTTTATGATATATTTATAATTTCTATTTAAGTCATTTATAAATCTTAGAGGTTTGGAGGAATTTTTAAAAAATTTGAACCAAAAAAAATCATATCTATTCATCATTAATAATTTTATTTTATTTTATTTTACATTTTCATAAACGTTTGAAGAACCATATATAAGTGTATAACATTTTTAATCTCTTTAGTCAAGCAAACATTCTTGCATCAATATTTATAAAAAATATTTAATGTTTAAAATGCTATAAATATTTGAAAAAAAAAAATCGATTTTGAAAAATACTGGTTTTGCGCGAAAATTCCTTTTTTTTCACAATTTTATTTCCCAATTATTTTTAAAAATAATATTGAGGATCCATTACATTTAAAAATTCCAAGTACCTATACACAATTTTCACAAAAAATTTCATCTTGTAGCTGAACATCAAAGCATTTTTTCTGATCAAAAAGGTGAGGATAGTAGACAGATAATATAATATATAAACTATACATTTATCACTCCTTTCAGAATCTAAAACTTCTTAAGATAATACCTATACAATTACTGTATTTGAGCATTTATTTGTTGATTTTTTTGTTTTATACTTATTTCGGGTGTCGTAAATGTTATTATTTATTTTTAAAAATTTTCCATCCAATATGCGTTTTTAAGTACCATGCCCTATCACATTTTGGAGTACCTATGCGTAAATAATAATAATAATAATATTGAATAATATTGCAACAATACTTGTATATTAACCAAACACCATATAAGCAATATGATATCATATTGGCAATTTCAGTAGGTTCTAAAACTAAATTAGACTTTAATTAAACAAAACAGTTTATAGTATATTATAGTTATCTACATTCGCTATGAATAAAATAAATTATTGTACTTACAAATCGGCACAAAATTACCAGTTAATTTACATTCAAAACAATCGAGTTGAAAGTTCTCACTTCCGTAATTTAAACTAATACAAAAATAAATATTATATTATAAATTGACAATAAATATTTACAAAGAAACACTTTAAAAATATAACTATTGATTATATTTTCAATGATATAACTTATGCACAATACGAGGGCAAACAAAGAAATAGAAGAAATAATCAAGTACCCTTGAAGTAATTAGATCAAAAGTTTCATGTCATAGATTGTTCTGTTTAATAATTCATGTTTATACTGTTTCAGTACCTATTTAAAATGTAGACAAATTATAAATACTAATGGATATTGTAAGCAGGCACTTGTTTGCATCCGTTTACGTTAATGAAATGTCTTCTGAAATTATTTTGCGTGAGACGAGGTGCAGCTTTCGGCGTATACTCGTACCGCTTACTATTTAGTGTTTATATATATAATACAAACATCAAAGTGAGTTAATAACCCATTAAAAAAATGCGGCAACGAAAAATGAAAATTTCTAGGAAAAATTCAATGTTAAGCGTAAACGTGGTAATGTAGAAAAATGTCCAATTTTCGTTTGATAATACGAATGGGCTTGTAGATATATTTATATATTATGTATAATTATATATAAACATATACCGCTTCACGGTTATAAAATAAATAGTTATTATGCATATTATATCCGTACAAACAGGTAACCGAGAACAATTTATTATTATAGTAGGTACGGCAAAACCCCGTTAAACGATTCTTTTTACTCAAAATAAAACAACGTTATATCTATATATGATAAAATAATATGATTTAAAAAGTTTCACAGTACAGACGAAAAAATATCCGTCCACTTTGAGTCCGTCAAAAAGTTTAGTTTTTGTACTGTCACGACTGCTAGGCCATTGCGGACAGAATAAATAAATAACGTCAGCGGGGATCGCTTTTGGTGGTGGTTTTTAAACAAACAAAAAAAAAAAAATCATGAAACCTCGAGTCGCGTTATTTTAATTGAAATGTAAAAGGGCCACGGGTCGATTACAAACCGTCGACATAGAATTATATTATTCAAAAGTATATTATAGTATTTTATCCAAAAGCCAAGATAATTTTTTTTTTTAATTTTATGTTTTTTATACACAGTTTCAACACCTAAACTCGATGACCTAGAAATTGTTATGGTTAAATCGTCAATAATATTATGCTTTGTATTCAATCTTAACTCTGACTTAGGAAATATATGGGAGCATCATATCATATACATATAAAATATTTAATCACATTTAGATGATCCATTAACAATATTATAAATATTATATGTATTACAATTATTATTTTTAACACTCAATGTATATTAAAATATATACTCAAATGATTTACTAATCAATTCAATATTTTATATATAAATGTGTCCACGTAATATTGTCAATAATCTGCTGTTTAATTTGAGATAAAATTTTTTTTATTAAAATTCAATTCAACAAAAAACAATATTTTATCTTGTTTTACCACATCACAAAGGTGGTGGGATATGGTGGGGAAAATGTTGTGTATAATATAATAATTTGTTTAATTGTTTTTAGCATTCTATTAACTTGTATAATATTATCGTTAGTAATTATTATATCATATATATTCATTGGTAACTAATAACTATAGTTATTAAAAAAATCGACTTACCACTTGTGCATCGTGTTGAATTCTAATAAATCACATAACATGTGAATTATATAACATTATTTTAGCCGTATTTTATCGTTGATTAATATATTTTAATACACGTCCATGCCTATGTAGTCATATATATTATACTCGTATTTCCCATAATCATCATATTTATTACGCATCAATACACTTTTTTACAAATCAATATAATCGTCTATTCAAAATTAAACTGTTAACATTTTCTGTATTCGTACCTACAGATATAGATTTAAATAATAATATACGTACCTATTATTATAATTAAATACAAATTATATTTTATAGGTAATATTAATATTTTTGTAACAATACTTCCCTATGCATTAATGCCTTACAGAGTATAATAATTATTTTGGTTGTCGTATATGCAACGGGACGGGTACTTACACGTATATGTTTGTTCATAATTTAATATTGTAACGGACTTTTCACCGTATTATGGGATGGTTAATGAATTAAATCCATATAAATTCATGGGGGCTATTAAAAAAAAAAAAAACCACACAAACGCGCGCGCGCGAAATATTTCAATGTTTGAACAGCTCTTGATTACCTTTGGCACTTGCTGATACTAATTACCATTATAATAAACATGTTTACTATAAAATTATTGGTGTTCATCGACTGCATGTTATGTGTTGTATTATGAGTAAATAAACATAACGTATTATTACTACAAGTGTGTATTTGTGCATTGTTTATTTAATATATTTATTTTCATTAAAATAATAACTCGTAAATTTATTTTAAAAACACCAAACTAATAGTGTTATAATCAGTATTTCTTAAACATATCTCATATTTAAATTTAAAATAAATACATATCTAATACAATTTAATGGCAACATACAAAATATTAATCATGTACTGCATTATTAATAATATAGTTTATTCTTCTTTTTTTTTACGGACACAAATATAGGCAGTTAATTCTGATCAATTGAATAAAGAAGTTGATTGACCTATGTGTTGTTTAATTTTAGTTTTTAATACAATTTTAGATATTTCCGATCAGGTACGATTATAACATATATATGCATACAGGATAAAACTATCGTATGAAGTATTGTTTTAGCAAAAAAGATTATCATGTAACTACTTGACACTTTTCAATCTCACCAGTTACTAATCCACGGAAAAGACGAAAAACCTAGGAAAACTTTCATACAAATTTATATATATGTGTGTGTGTGTATATTATATAATTGTATACCTGTATAATACATGTATATATTTCCGCATGAAATTTCAAAGCATTCCAAAGGATTATACTTGATTATAGAACTAAACAAAAACAATAAGAAATGGAAGTTGGTAAAATGTCGAAAACGTTGCAGTATAATAATAATAATAATAATCAATGTAATGAGTTAAATTTACGATTTCAGAAATTATGGCAAATAATTATTTTGTGTTTATTTTTATATATTTTAATAGAGGTTCACATCGCGATACATGCAACATAAAAACGTAGTTAAATACAAATCGTATGACTGTGAAAGACTATTTTAGTATATTGATAAAATACATATACATATATATCTATTAAATTATTTAGCAATAAATTAATCGCTATTAAAATTTTAATTAAATTCAAAAAGCAAATTTCCATAGCCAATGATTATTATGACCACTGGATTTTATACGAATAATAATTTAAAAATAAGAAATTTAAATAAGAGTATGATACTAGCTATAAAAAAACTATAATATTTTAGAAACTTGTACATGAAAATATATTTTGGCCAAAATAAAATTACGTTACGATGTTGGTTATTAGCGTTTACACGTGCACACTATAAAGATAAAGTACCAAAAATAATGTCAAATTATGCATTGAGAAAAATACAGTTTTTCGACTAGATATTACAAAAACAAATAAATATTCACGCCAATCCAACAAAATAATATAAACATGAATATAATTTTAACCAAAATAACCACCAAATGATATAAATCATTTTATCATTCTATATTAACATTCTTTTAACTTGTCTCAACAATCATCTTCTATCCAATGACTTATATTACGTAAGCTACTATACATGAAAAATCAATAAACTACTTACCTTTTAGCTTACCTGATTTAAAAAATAAAGTAACTTCACTCAAAGTCGAACTTATCTTCTTCGTCCGATCTTAACCTGAAAAAATATAAAACTACAAGTATGAAAATACCATGAAAAAATATTATTATTATATTACCATTTTGTAGATAAATACAATTTAGGTATGCAAAGATATTGCATTTCATGTATTTTTGTTTAATTACAAAATCGGTTTATCTGAAAAAATGAACAATAAAGTATTTCAGCAGTGCAGATTTTTTTACACAGTCGAACATTGGTTCCGTAAATTTTTATTTTTATTTTATTTATTTATTTTTTTTTTTTTTTGATGTCACTGTAATAACATAACAGTTGGCGCCACCACCATAGCTAATAAAATAAACGCTTTAAATCGTTTGTTCAAGGAAACATTGCATCAAGACAAAGCTGAAAGATGGGAAATTATGCGTAAAGATTCACAAACATTAACTGTGTGATGATTAGGATAGCTGCGAATGATGGACGAATTAAACCTAAAATTAAGGGCGAGAGCTGTTAAACAAGCATGTTTCAACACAATTTTTACAAAAATGCTTTATATAATACATATACCGAGAGATATTATTAAAATAGAAAACAATGTGGAACAATAGGCGATTTTAATAAACCTGTATACAAACCTACCATGTAAATATATATATATTTTTAATTGGTCGATGGAAAAATATTTCTAGAAGGTGGGCGTGGTGCTAGCAGATGCTGTCACAAGCTCATAATCATATGATTCTCTGTATTCGTGACCATAGGACAGTCCTCGGCATGACTCACGAAAACGAAATTTATTATATAAAATAGAAAACAATTATCTAATTAAGAATTGTATCTTATAATAGGAATACACCATAAAAAATAATTTTAGTATTTCATAGCTCAAATTTGCTAAAACTTATAAAAAAAATAAGAGTTTTCTTTGTTTAAAATAAAAGTAAAAACTCGATACCAAAAAAATGTGCAGAAAGTTTATGCATTCAAAATAAAATTTTAACAAAATATGTAAATTGAGTACAAAAATGAATTTAACATGTATATTGTAGAAGCACTACCTATTTCAAATATATTAGTTTTTTTTTGTATTATTCTAATTGATTTATTGTTGTTGTTAGCTTTACATTCTCGTCATCCACAAATTCCAAACATTTATTTTTGTGAATATACTTAAAATTGACATTAAAGTCATCAAGTTAAAAAAAAAAAAAAAAAAAAAAAAAAAACAATTTAATAAAACTGTTATTTTGAGTTAAATTATACAACATGAATTTATGATTATACAACCGCAATTAGATTTTAATGCAAAATTCTTGAAATACACCCCAATAATTTACATATAACATACATCACATATTTTTTCTTTTATATGATTTAAGAATTCATTATACTGGTTAAGAAATAATTGACTTGTAAAATACATAATATTTATTATTGATTTTCCATTTTTACAGCGTTTATTAATTTGTTTAATATAATATTATTTACTATGCATATGTAATAATAAATCATTGTAAAGTAGAAACATATCAACTGCATTCTAAGCATAACTCGCAATGTCTATATGTATACAATAGAATAGTAACTAGTCGAAAACAAAAAATCATTTGCACACAAAATATTATAGTTTTTTTTACATGCACATAAGAAAAAACATTCATGGTCAAAATAATATAGAAGTAAAGGAGTACTACTGAAGTTTCCGTACGGTATAATATGTAAGGTATAATAATATCAAGTTAAAATATCAATATTTATGTTTATTAATTGCATAAATATATATTTTTAATTATCCCCCAAAACAAATGTAACAAATAACATTGGTCAGTAAAATTCGCAGTTTCGTTTTAATTCTTTATAATTTCACATAATGTTATCTATAGTATACATAATTTTAATACCCACGGATGATTATTATATTATTTCAAATCTTTTACCTAGATTAGTTTTGACTAAACCACGTTTATATTTTACTGGACCTACTGCATTTGTTTAAAACCATGTAACCTAAGTATAGTATCATCTTCCCAACATTGTTCCAGTTGTAAGGTTGTAGAGTGGTGAGTGGTTTTACAATAACGAAAAAAACTCATAATTTATTTTTGTCTGTAAATAAAATTGCATTTTTAACTGAATCCATTTTCTTTAAATAAATTATTCCCAATGAAAGCAATAAAATCTATTTCTTTGATATTTTATGAAATGCTACAACCAACAATTTTATTAAAACGGCGTCTACTGTATAATAATGTTACTTTTGCATCGCCATGTGAAATATAAAAAATAATACATATATTCCAACGTTAAATTAATAGTTGTTTTATTAAAAACATAATTCAATGAAAAACATCAACACAATTCTTCGTTATTAAATAATAATAATAAGGTGAACGATACACAAATCCATGTGAAATATAATATTATTTTTATAATAATATGTGTATAGAAAGTTTGTCTGTAAAAACTATAACATCATAATAATTTTACTGCATTTGCATGTTTGATATAGAATAGGTATTTGATTTTTTTTTTTTTTTAAGTTTCGTTTAAACTATTTTCAAATAAATGGTTTTAATTTATTTATTAAAAATAAATCGTTATAATTATGATTTATTTTTTTAATTTATAATGAATTTAAAGTAAAAGATCGATTTAATTTACTTTGTAATAATTGATTCTTCATATAATAGAATGATAAGTCAATTATTTTTTTTATTTCATTATTTTATGAGTTTATGGCGCATTTCAGTATTTCCGCAAATTGTTTTAAATATCAAGATGATTTTTTTTTTTGTTTTATTATAAAATCCATGAGTGTAAAACTTGCTAAGATCTAAAATAATTGATTTCCATACTCATATTATTACTAATAAATTATATTTTATTACATGTGCTAATGGTTCAATTAAAGTGGCTTACAAAAAATACTAATCAATTGAAACATTGTTTCCCTAACATGTCACTTCCAGTTATTAGACAAATTTATTACACTTTAATTGTTGATTTAATTAAGATTATTTTATAAAAATAAGTATGGTTACCTATCTAAATATTAGAAATCGGGGTAAAGTGGGAAAAACGTAATATTTATTGTTTAAATTAATAATACTTTCAAGATTATTACATTTGTAGCCTTTGTTAGTCATCTGAAGTTGTGTGATAAAAGTTTCAAACTAAAATATCAAAAACTGTGCACGTACGTGTAATCATTTAGTGGATATAATATCATTCCGTTATTTTATTTTAAAAATATCGTATTATATTGTGATTTGAATTCAACTGTATATAGTAAATATACTTAAAGTTAAATAATACTAAGAACTACTATTTTTATTATATAATATATACCTAGTAATATATTTTCATCATATTATTATTAGATAAATATTATCCAGTGCTGACCTTAACCAAGTAAGGCACCCTAATAAAAATACTCAGACGATTCAATATCATATCTGCTTCAGTGTTATATAAATATTATAATTTTTTTTTCTTACCGAAATACGTTTTATTTGTGAAATATATATTTATTTGTATTAGACAATGTTTTCAAACTATTATTATGTATTTTAGAATGATAATATTAAGTTTCAAAAGTATTTCGTGAACAGATATTTTGTTAATATAATATCAATATAATAATAAATTAATAGAATATCTCGATGAATTTTTTAAATTTTAAGAGCATTTTTTCAAACATTTTTAACCATAATGACTAAAGATATTTGAACATATAATGTAGTACAATAATTAAGTAAAATATAAAATGGTTGAGGAGTTCTTAATTATTTTTTGTCACTCTTTGTCAAACGAAATATGATATGCTCGTACTTCAAAAAGCACTTTCCTTTGATATTAAATCTGGTATTTTATTCCTGGTAAATGTTTTATTTTACTATTTAGTAAAATAAAATCACCTATTTAAAATACCTGTTTTCGAGTTTTTATACTAAACAGAGAAAAGAATCCTAATCTAACTTGCGCTTTTTTAATTTAAATATCTTTTTACTAAATTTTTTTTTTATTAATTTACTTAGTTTAAAAAAGATTTCATTTTTAGTTTTCAAGTGATTCTTACTCTTAAAATTTAATATTTTTTACTGGCATTTATTAAAGAATCTGTAATATTCCATGAAGTTTAGTTGTGTATTATTATGTTCCTAATTTTTCAATGATAACATTTTTTGTTTATCTAGATTCTAGGTATATATGTTTTTGAACGTATAATAAAAAGCTACTATATGTTAAATAAAAATGCAATAATAACCAATATCGAAACTTTCTTTCGATGCATAATAATGCTTACATAAAATTTAAAAACCATATTTATTTTATAAACATCATTATATATTTAGAAGGCAAACTCTATTATGCTTAATGTTGAGTTGAAATATTTAATTCAAAATCCTTAATCTACTATTTTGAATTCAAATGTATGATTCCTATTATTTACCTTAGCGTTAATATTGAATGTTTGCGAAAACTAACAGAACGTATGACTCCCATCATTTGTTTGAGTTTCGGGTAAATCAAAAAATTCGTGTGGTATACTGGTAGGTATAGTTATTTGTGTTACCAAGGGTATGTTGTACTTATATAGATTATTGTCTTGCGGCGTGGTAGGTATTCTGTAGCAAAATAAGTCCATCACGCACGAGTCTGTATTCAGTTAATTCTACTAAAAAACAAATCTAAACTAACTAAATAAATCTGTATTCGTGTATTCTGTTAATTATTCGTATAGGTAAATAATAATTAATAGTGATATAGGTAATATTGCATATTTTTTCTTATCAAACAGATTAATGGCTAAAATCACTAATCAATGATCCGAAAATAATAAAAATAATATTAAATTATTATCAATGTTGTCAGCTGATACTTTAGAAATGTTTTAAATAGTATTGTTATTAACACAACACTTATGTTGGATGGGGAAATCAAAAAATATGGAAATTAAATAACATTGATGTTGAAGACATTATTGACATTGATAAAAATAAAAATAATTTATTGGAAAAAAACTTCTTGTATTACACTTTTATACAATTTAATATTGAATTCAGTTTTTAGTAAGTGCAATACATTAATTGACCTGTTTAGTAATGACTAATAACTATTGTCTCGTGTTCCATATAGAACTTCAAATCAAGCATGGTTTTATACCATCAAAAAAATATAACTAAGTACCATTTATACCGCGGACGAAACAAATTTTAGGACCAGTCAAACTTTTTCCTCTGGTCAAATTTCTTCACAGACCGCCCCTGAATAAAATCGTTGATTTCTGCAAAATCGGTTCTAATGGTACAATAATGATGTTAACTATATAATGTATTACCATAAGATATTCGGCGCTCGTCGACTAAGACGTCTGCCAGTGCAGCAAACCACACTCTTCAATCGCCACCGGCTGTGTTACTATTATTATATAATATGCATAAATGCTTCTGACAGGATTATAATATCGTATACATGCATATTGTATGTATAGACACAATATGATAGTCGCTGTGTTTCAACGCGCGTAATCCGCTTGCCACGTTTATGACGAAGCCTTTTTAAGCCTCTTGTTCATGTCGACGAAATTCTCGCTGCGCCAGTCAATTAAAACCGCGCGCTTGATCACGATTTCCAAAATCTGATTACGGTGTAGAGCCATATACGCTATACATATTGTTGCGATATTATAGGCGAAGCTGATCTTTATAATGTTCGTGAAACGATAGTTATAATAATAATAATAATAATAAATAATAATACGTGAGTTGTTCTCAAAACAATATATTATACTTAATAATAATCTCTCTGTCTTTTTCACTCACTAAACTATTCATCTAGCATATTGCATTGTACAAGCGTACCAACTTTATAAAAATATTTTGATTTATATTAGTTACAACCGATGCGTATCTCGTAGATAATAGTATGTCGTCGATATAATATTATCATCAATAACGCGAATAATATAATATTATTTTCGAGTACATATCATTATAATAATATAGATAGTGGGTCTTTTAATGGTACTATTAATCATTATATTAGTTAATATGAATAAAAACACACATACACAACGCACATACATAATTGCGATAAATAGGTTCTTATAACACTTAATTTTGAAAAAAAATCTGATTTTCTGTTGTTTGATAATAGTATTTTTTGCCAATACATGCGCATAAAATTAATGGTCCTTTAAAAAAGGTCCAAAAAAGTTTTAGAACACGTACCACCAATATAAAGATATAATCTTGACCTCTGTAAGAAAATGGCCCAACTCCAATAAATTATCAAATTGAATAAAAAATATTTTTCCAGCCCCACATATAATATTTGTTTGCATAATATAATAAAATGTTAAATGATAAATCGCTCAATGCACTGTGTCATATTTAGAAATCATTTATTATATTATTTTCACATAGATATTCTTTGTAAGTTTGTAATTTTTATTTTTATTGCTTTAAAAATAAATGACATACAATAATTATTTTTAAGTCTTAAGTTCTTTAAATAATTATATGTCTACCTCTTACTTATTTGTAAAACGCTTTATTGACTTGAGGTTTTAAAATGGCTAATCATTATTTTTTTTTTTAATTTGAAAACAAATAATTCATTCTTTTTAACATTGATATGCATAACTTATCTAATTAATTTGGTAATTTACTGAACACTTAGTATGACTATTTAAAGTTTTTAAAACAAAAAAAAAAACTTTTCTCTTCAAAACTATTCAAGTTAAGTGTAATGAACGATAACTAAAATGAAATCGTTTGTTTTAAAGTATAATATGTAATCTTGTTTTATGTCATTTTAAATAAAATATTGTCTGTAGTACTATTGTACGACATTCGTATTATAAAAATCGCATCCATTTCTACGAAGAAAAACATAATAAAAACCGTTCATATATAGGTACTTTGAATAAGTATAAATAATAATTGTACGTTACTAGACATTAGATAACAAAAAATTGCTTTTTAGTGCTACTATAATTATTATTTAAATATCAAATAACAATACTAGGATACGATTAACGAATAAAAGCGATTTACGCGTTAGCGTTGTTTTTTAAAATTAAGAGTTAGGCAATATACGTTAAACACTAACAACTATGCATAAAATCATTAGTTAAACAATATCTTTACAAATTACAACACAAATCGAAAACTAACAGAGAGTATTTGTTTTAATGTAAAATGTATTGCAGTACTTCAGAAATTCGTATTCACTTCAGAATGAAAAATAAAAAGAGAGTGGTTAATGGTAATATTATGCTATTAATTTAACATTAAAGAAAATATTTCAAAATAAATAATATTTAACGACAGTATGAGTAGAATTATAAAAAGAACCTTTTTAATTTTTACATTGTATCCATTTTTGTATTGTCTTAAAAACACCACAAAACAATATGATAACGATATATAACATAAATATATATAAAAAATATTTACAAAATTTATAATATTATGTAATATATTTTACACTTATATTATATCTTTAATGGTTTTAAATTCCTTAATTTTTTGCCAAAAAGTAGTAAAAAACGAATAATATTAAAATAATTATTAAGAGTTCAAAAAAATAAATTTAAGAGTCACGTCATGTTTGTAAAAACAATGAATGGAGCTATGATTTCCGAATCAAGATAAGGAGATAAATAAATCATTAAGTACACTTAAATCAAGGTTTGTAATTACGCAGGTATTTCTTTTTCAATATGAATTTACGAATACAGGTGCATATTTTTGTATTATTTTCATTTTTTCAATACCTATGTAATAAAATATTATTGAGATAGTAGGCCTACTAACTAACTACTTAGGTGAAATTATTATAGTCCATTTTTAAATGATTAAATAATGATGCATTTTTAATAATAATAATAAATATAGGTACACCTAACGTTTAATATATATTTATATTTTACGATGACTGAATAGAAGTTCAAGATTCACTAATCGAAAGATATATATTATGAAAAATTGAAATATTATTTTAATTTAAATAAAAAAAAAAATGTTAATAAATAATAATCATAACATATTTATACAGTTTTACTTTAATGAAATATACGGATTACATAATCATTATTTAACACAGGTATTGTAATTTCTGATAAAATCGCGTCCATAATAAATTATGCTAATATTAATAACTTTAAACCTCTTTTGTCACCGTCGCCATTCTCACTAGGTACCGTAATATTACAATACTACAACTACAACCTATTTTCCCTTGGAATATTTTCATTAAACAACGCTTGACCCAATATACACCTGATTCTGCTGACCTAGTTAACTCATATATCTTCAACTACGGTTCTTGTCGTAGATCGATCGAACTCGAATATCAGACCATTAAACCCCAGGTGTATACTGTTTATCGAAATGACCTTTTCACGGCGATCTATAGCGACTAGGGACGATGCTTCATGTGTAGAATGGTAGCAATGACTCTCGGGATGCCTACTACTGCACCCAATCCACTTGTCAAGTATGACATATACAGCCACTTTGATATTATTATTATAACATTGAATAGCGACGATATAACAGTCAAAACTATAAGCAGTGGTTATCAAAGTATACGTCTGTCCTTACAGACGTAGAACATGATCAATGCATTACCATGATAAAATATATAATTAACTGTAACTATATAATACATAATATAATATGATAAATGTAAAATGAACGCTTTTTTTTCCAACAGCCGATGTGATATTCCATAAATATTTCATAGTGGGAATAATAAAAAAGTCAAGATCATGAAACCGACTTATTTCTTTTGAACGCATTAAACGACATTATTTATGTTAATGTATAAATTGAAAGGACAAAATATATATTGCAAATAATATGAATTTAATCTTAAATAAAAATCATTAACAGAATGAGTTGAATAAAAAAGATTTTAAACTGTGCAGTATGCATACCTATACATATTTGCGTGATTCATTATTTTTACTCGTGATGACTGGTATTATGAAATTTATGTATAAATACGTATTATTGAATTAATTTAAAATAACTGTAATAATTGTATTTATGTAATGTACTTATTAATGTGGTATCGTGAATGATGTCCTTAACATTGTTTTATTTAGTAATTAATGTTATTGTGTTCTAATTTATTGAAGTGAATTAAAACTCTTCTTGAATATAAAGTATAGTTAGCAACTACACACTATAAAGTGCATAATTATTGTGACGTCACACCATCGGGTTGTTGCTAAATATTAATTATTATTTACGGTCATCAGAAATGCAAATCTAATGAGTTTCCCTTCAACAATATGAAGTTATCCATTATTTATTAATCAACACTGAAATTATCTAGATGTACCTATAAACCAGAAACATTTTAATTCGAAGGTAGTTAAAGAAAGTTCTCAGTAGAAAATGTTTATTTTATTATAAAAATCCATAACACATACGTTATCATCTTGCCTTCTCTTATTTTCTAAAATATAAAAATAACAAAAATAAAACGAAACAAAATAATACCGAAAATATAATAATATAACGTTTTAGATTTCTATATAACATTTCTGATTTTATCATTTTTATTTCGGTTGTTTCACTTTTTTGTTATTTGGCTTATGCGTACTTATTTGAACATCAAAAGGTGGAAGATAATTGAATCAACATTTGTTTTATATTGTCTCGAATGTTATAAGCTTTATGATATTTTATTTTTTTATTTTATTTACAGGATTTCATATACGATTTTATATTGTTAAACCTACGTTACCTTTCTTATATTCGGTTGTCATCACTTATGTAAGTCCCAATCAGTGATTTTTTTTTCTTTTTAAATCGTTATACATTAGCTATATTAACTGTACATTTCGAATAAATCGACCCCTGGAATTTATACGTTTTGTGAATACGCGTGGTTGATATTATATAATTGGATTTTTGTCTCTAGAAACATTTTTTTTTTCAAATCAAATCTCATAGGTATCTTTCTCGTACATTACTATAATAATATTAGATATAATCGATACGTTTGTTTGTACAAAGTCCGTCGTCCAATAGAATTCGACGTGATATTAATAAAATATTATAAACAAATAATATTATGTAAAATAAATCGACGTACATAATATAACATAATATTGCGTACAAATATATCGTAATGCGGAAATATTCGTATAATGCGCACCGTGTTATGTGAAACATACGGGCGGGGCCCGTCGCACGCCAAACGAATTATTCGGTCGTCGGATTATACATCCCTCTTTATCCGTATACGATATTAATATTTTCCTTTTGATTTACGGTATTTTGTTTTTTCTTCTGTCGCAGGATATTTAGGACGACGACGAGGAGGATGACGGCGATGAGGTCGTGGTTGCTGCTGATGGCGTGGTGCGCGTTCGCCGCCGTCGGTCAACGGCCCACGCCCAACAAGCGACACGACGTCTACATAGCTGGTTTCTTCCCGTTCGGCGGTCGCGTGTCCGGCAGCATACCCGAGGGCCGGGTCGGCCGGGGCGTCATGCCGGCAGTCAAGCTGGCCGTCGACCACATCAACGAGAACCCAACGCTGTTACGCAACTATCGGTTGCACGTGTGGTGGAACGACACTCAGGTAAGCACCGCCGTCGTCCTTAATTTTTATTCGTATCGTAATATATATATATATTAAAACAAGGAAACGTTCTGAAGTGTTATCGCAACAGTAATATGATATAATATGTCAATACCACAGCAATTACACACTCGTGTGGTGGACATTAACGAACGGAATTTAGCACTGATAGTAATTTCTACGTATAGCAGGGATGGCAAATCCATGGAACGCGAAAAATTTAAATATTTTTTCTATATACATTATATAATAGGTAAAAATATTTTGAGCATACGACTTTTATCGGTCAATATTTAATATACAATATATATATATATATAATAATTTTCATTTCACGCTGGAAAAAAAGTAATTTTGGCACGTAGTGTTCAAAGGGTTAACCACCCCTGAATATTATAGAGGGTCGCGAAAACGAGATAGTTCTCGAGAAATTCTGGAGGTTTACTGCGGTGACGAGAGACTATAGCACCGCGGATAATAAAAACAATTAAAATCCATAATTTTATTGCGATAGAGCCGCCCACCAATCTGTGTGACCGAATAGTCAGTTATAGGGCAATCCAGAGAGGATTTCGATATTATTAGCGACAATTTAACTATTAGTAATCGTCGATGAAATGTTCAAGTATTGACAGAGAAAAAATTCTAAACAAAACACATTGTATCAGGTCTCTAATTCTTATGGACTTAGTTTTTTTTTTTTTTTTAATGGACAGTAGCCACGACAAAGTGTCACCGTTCGTTCGCATATTATTATCTTTACGTAATATGTATCACATAATAATTATATTGTAATTCTGTAGTAGGTATAACCGATATGATAAGCACGCGAGTTATTGTCACGTTTAATCTTGATATTTTATATTCACTTCTAAAACGTACATGCGATACATCTTATAGTCTTCGATGAAGTTGTTTATAATTTTGCTGAATATTTTGATACATAACTATTTTGGCTCTAATATTTAGCTCTTTCTGTCTATACATATATATATATCTGCATATTTAGAGGTCATTGAGGCACGTGCAGGCTGCAACTTTCATCTCTCTCTCTCTCTCTCTCTCTATCTCTGTCCAGAGCTACTTCACTAGCATTTTCTATCTCCAGTTTTCTTAGTACCTTTTTGCTTTTGCCAATACATTTCTACTTCAGTCTTCCAATAAGCCTCATACCACGAGGGTTCAGTTTAGTACATAGTTTGTTATCAATTTTAGCTCATAATACCTACATGACCGAACAAGCTCAGTGACTTGTATCTTCTTTCAACTATTGCGTTCGGTTTTCCGAATAGTACCCCATATTCAATGTTAGATCTTGTGTTTAACTATTTTTATTTATATTTTTTTAGTTTATAAATCTATCTTTCTAAGAAGTTTTATCTCTCCGACAACTAGTTTTTTTTTTCATCTTCCTGAGTTTTGGGCCGTGTTTTCACATGCATAAATGATCACTAATTTCTAATTTCTCTATTTATAAGTTTAATATAATTATATTTAATAATATATTCACACTAGTTTCGTTTTCAAACAATTTCATCCACAACTATTACTCCATTTGACTCCTGGACGGTTCTATATATTTTGTAACGGCGTCCTGACATCCAGTACCTCGGATTTCGCTTTGCATATTACTTTAATGTTTATTTGCATAACGCAAATGGAATGGAGTTCAGAGAAGGAATATTTCGGTTTGTTATTGAAGTTGTTGTTGTTGTTGCATTAAGCGGGAAATGCTAAAAACACAGTCCACTGATCAGGAATATACCAAATACCATAGCCGAATCGATGTGGGGCTAATCTACCGTAAACGGGGTGCACTGAAATGAAGTGTGTACGTGTTGAACTCTATTATTTTTAATGTAATAATTATATACAATATATGACCTGTGATCGCAAAATTTTGTTTTATGTACATTGATTGTGTTATTTGTACAGGAAGGTAGATTTTTTAACAAAATCCGTTTTCTCACAGCAAGTGAAATTCACCATTTCGTTATATAAAAATCATAACGTCTCGAAGAAAATAAAATGTGTATTTATTACACATTTTTTTATTAAAAAAAAAAAAAACCTCGGTCTGAAAAAAAAACACCGTATGTATCAGTATTCTAGGATAAAGTGCGTGGGCGTTTGGACGCAGCATTAACGCGCACTAACCTATATCACACCTACGTTATAGGTACCTCCTAATCGATTTCTTTACTGCAGCACACATGACACGCATACAATAATAATATATTTCGGTATGGCGCGTACAATTATTTCATCAATAAATAGTCTGATGTACACGTCATAATCGTCATCAAAGACGCGAATGATATTGATTTGATATTACCGTATAGCATCGTTTCTCGGTCTTTTTAGTGTCGTGACCCTTCCCCCCCCC
>VUJU01002370.1:19566-38212 GCA_009835225.1 Aphis craccivora
AATATGGTCAATCGCTTCGCGACCCCCCCCCCCTATTTATATTAAGCACGCATTTGAACAGTAAAAAAATAATGTCATATAAAATATGAACCGATCGACCAAACGAAATATACCATGTAAAATTTCCAGTCATAAATACCACGTGTAGTATAGTAATTTAAACTCGTGACCCCTATTATAATATTATAGTTAAGGCGATCGCGACCCCCGCGGGTCGAGGAACGCTGCCTTATAGATATAATATAATGATATGAATTTTAGCCCGGGAACACTGTACAAACTTGCGTAGGACTGTCGGTAGGTATACCACCACACAATTCGATACAGACTCACGCGTGTATGTCGATTGCGCGTGCGTACGCGCAAAGCACATTGTGCGTGCACATTGATATATTGTTTATATGCCGTTTGAAAACTATTAACGAACAATGCGGCGAATCCGCCGGGATAGAAATCAAACATAACCGGCAAGAAACGAAATCGATACGCGATGACGATGAGCATATTATATTATATCTATTAAATTAATAATCATAAACGCGATGCGGGAACCACGGCTAGTGCGAATTATAATATTATAATATATTATTATTATTATGATGGCGGTAAAGTACAATATTCGCGTTAACTTCATTAACAACTAAACATGTAAACGCATAGGAGTGCTCTATAGCATAGTATATTCCAACACATATTATATAATATTGTGTAGTACCTATGTTATTAGCTAAGTTATTATTATTATATTACAGTGAACGGCTTTAATGCAGCTTACGATATTATGCATTATTCACATTATTGTAATATAGTGTAGATCCGTCGAACTTTTTCAAAACCAGACGAAGGGGGGTAAAGTTGTGTATTAATAAGCCGTTTATCATATATAGTTTATTACTGTTGGATAATAAAACAAAAAACAAAAAAATCACCCGCGGTAGAGGGTTATTAATACTTATTTTACTATTTGGTTTTATAATTTTTTTTTCACCTGACTACAACTACTGTCTACATCACTGTTTAAATCGTTTTTGTTACTGCATTCATAATATTAACAAGTAAAAGTTATCGGTCGTGCCAATCATATATATAAATATATATAGTTATAAAAATTAATCGAAGCATCGTGGATACAATAATAATTATAATATGTTTTTATACCTACAATATAGGTCTTATATACGTATTATGTAGTTAATAATTATCCGTTACGTTTAATCAAATTCTATAATATCTACAGCAAACATATAACAATCGATTTAAAATTGATATTGGAAAAGCGTATTATTTTAAAAATACGATTTAATTATTACCATGGCTGGTAAAATAATAATAGTAATACAGTAAAAATTTTCTGAATTTTGTACAATATAATAATTTACAAGGACTTTTGTGAATTCATTGAGTCTAAAATTAAACTATTTTAACAGTTATTGCTTGTTCGTAGTAGAATTATTTGAAATCAGTGCTTTTTCCGTTTTACATTAATTGTAATTGCCTATATATGTATATATATATATATATATATATATATATATATATATATATACCGCACCGACCAAAGAATACAAATAATATTAATAATAAAGAGAATAACGGATATTTTTTCAAAACTAAAAAATAAAGTTTAAGTTAGGTTAGTTTGTACGTATTTCAAATTTGAAAGTATTTTTCCTATTGTTTAAATATTTATATATATATATATTGTGAAAACCTGTAACATTATTTTTTCATAGTTTTAATATAAGTATATACCTAATATTGATTTAAAAAGAAAAAAATTATGAAAGTATAATAAAATACCATGGTAGCTATATTATTGCTCATACAATATAAACGTAAGAAGGTTTTTAAGCAATATCACTAATTAAATGAATAAATAATACATTTTAAAGGTATGTTAACTTTTTATAACTTGCACTACAGTCTACAGCAGAAAGTATTTGAAATAAGTATAGCGTTATTTATCATAGGAAATTAAGCACTTTTTTAAACTCAAAACACAAGCGAATGTTTGAATAATTACCAGACTATCGTCTAACAATTACAATAAAACACATTGTGTAACAGGTGATTTAGTAAAATTGTTAGCCGTTCTGCTGTATTTGTCTCAATATAATATTATATGGCTTTAAATAATTTACGTACATCCATTATCGGCGTATTAATATTAACCATGTTTAAGTACGAATAATATTAGCTACTGGAATCGCGGCAGCGTTGTACTCCTTACACGGGATTCAGGTAGTTGATAGAATTTGCAGTGTGGTAGTTATCCTAAGTTTAAACACATACGTATACTCACACATTATAATTGTATGCCTACGTACAATAGAGTACCAATAGAATAGAACACATAGCATACACTTGCACTACAGCAATGTCAATAAATGAGTGTAGTCACCGGTAAGTATACTTATTAAGATAAAAACAGACACTTGGCTGTCTATACCTATTTTTATACCTCCCATATACTAAATCCAATGATCGGTTCATTGTCATCACGTGTAAAAACACATTACTACGGTTCTTTTGTTCTATCAATTATATCGTAATTCCGTATGTATTTCCGTCTACCTACTCTCTTTACTCGCACTTCTTCTTTATCTGTGTATTGATTTTTTTTTTTTTTTATTCTATTACGATTATTGTTTTTTACATTACCTACTTTATTATGTATATGTATTTTGCACGTGCATCGACAGTTATAAATTTCGTTTTCTTAATGTCGCACAATATGTGTGTATTTGTGTACTATTTATTTTTAGTGTGCATTAAATAGTTTCATACGTTACGTGTGGATCGCTAATGTTTTTTTTTTAAAAAAAAAAGACGCATAAAAAGTGTAGTCGCGTTGCTTTTATTTCGTTCAAACAAAGCGCTGACTGTGGTCATCGACAGTGTAATGATTGTGTTTATATCTCCAAAACGCGAGTAAGCATTATATATTACGGTTGATCACGGTCGTGAATTTTATGCACACGTTCTATCAATACGGCAATACGAATTCGAAATGCATTACCAAGATATATTATATATATATATAGCATAATGGTATTGAAAGAAAGCTGTTGAATTGAATTAAATAAGTCGTTTTTGCCATGTGTACAATCATCAAGTAACGTTGAAAAATTATCCCGTAAGCTCTGCAGTGTTTTTTTTTCGCAGTTGAATTCAACTTCAATCGGCAAAGATAAATTTCTGCAGGTAACTCTCTGGTGAAACTTTTTTCATAACTAAAGTTTTTAGTTTTTACAATATTATTATCGTTTTAAAATAAACTTCTGCTAGCATACAACCGGCTATTTTAAAGTAGCTCACCGTGGTGTCGAAAAACACGTATCCCATGAAAATACGGTTAAAAGTTTTGTATTGGTTTCGCTAAAAGCAAATATATATATAATATATATATATATTACATATTTCTGGACTTGTATGGCATCACACACATTCTGAAAATAATAATCGTATATGAGTGACGAGGAATGTCCTGTTGGCTGTCTTACATTTGTTTTCTCCGACGTCTGCTTCAGATTTATTTTTTTTCTATTTATATTCAGAGTTGTTATAAAAAAATGTTTAAATATTTTTTTTTTTTTAATTAGCTTAATTGTTGCTCGATATTTTTTTATATGCTACAATGTGAGCAGTAGTATTTTCCAGGTAAATATACCCGACAAAGGATGCAACATTAAAGGCTACTAAGTTTATTGTCCGATTTGATAAGTGCTCTATAATTTAAAAACTTACTAATTAAATTATTCTTAAGTGATGATTCCTTGCAGTAATCGTTGTGTATGTAAAGACATGGTTGAGTTAAGGAAATAATTGTGGTATTTGTGAATGACATTTGTTTTTTATTTTCAGTAATTTAAAGTATGTTTGCATGAATCAAATTATTATATAAATCATTTATCAAATATAATTATAACAGCTCTTGAATATTACTTATTTAATATATTAATTTTAAATATTGCGATTAGATTTGAGAAAAAAAATAATAATACAGTCTCAAATAACAATGATATTCAATACCGACTATAATTTTATTTACAACACATTATTGAATACTTAAGATTTAAAATCTTCTATCGCAACAACATTATTATACATTTCACATTTCATTTTTTTCATTACATCAACATTTTCATATTACTTAAATACTTATGATATAAAAATATTAATATTAATGGTATTGACGTAAAAATTGTAAATTAAGACTTGTAAAATAATATAATTCAGAATATTGTAATTTGTAGTATTATATCATACAATTTTTCCATATACATTGGTATGGGATGAAACACTAATTTTTCATTTTTTTTTTTCGAGCATAGTAATTGATTATATTTCTTCAACACATAATATACAATAATTAATAATGTAACTATAGTTTTATGCGAAAAAATAAAGATAATTGTAAGATTTTCAAAAACTAATAGTATTAAAATGTGTTAAAGTGCATTATTATAACAATATAGTACATATTTAATGAGGCACACACTGAAAAGGTTACTGAATAAACAAACATAATTTACATCGGGATTACATATCCCAACAAAACTTTTTATAAATAATAATAATAATAATTCGAAACGCAATTATTTTATTTTTTACAGAATTCCGTGTAGAGTTTGTAATTCTTCCGTGTTTTACAGTTATTTCATTAATCAGACAGTTCTCCAGTATTACCAATGTACATCATTTATAAGACGTATTATCACCTCGTAGTTATCCTTAAGTAATGCATTTATACAAATTCGGTATTTTAGGATGTTTAAGACAGTATAATATATAATTAAATACTATATTTTTTCTAAGAATAAAATATGAAATGAAAAACAACCTTTTTATTGTAAATATTGTTAATTAGACGATTTTTTTGAAAATATTGCTTACATAATCTAAATCTAAATTCAAATTAATAACTTTTATGATATTTTCCTTGATGTATATTTTTACCATAGAAAAATAGTCATAAATAATGGTTTTGCATATAAAATAGAAATTGTTATACTATTTATTATAATTGAGAAATTTTGAGAAATGACAAAAATTGTAACAATTTAATAAATTATTATAATATTTCCACAAGGTTCACATCTTCCAAACTTTTTATACCCCATCCAGTACATTTTGCCACTCGGCATCCGTTTTGATTTTTTTTTTTTTTTAAAGTCTTTTAAAGGAAAACTATGGGAAATTCACCCTGTAAATATATTAACTTTTTATCCATCTGAAAAAGGGATAACCAAAATGTAATATAGCATTATTCAATATTAATATTACGAATAACGAAGTTTTAATACGGCATTATATACATACGCAATACGCATTTATATTATATTATAAAACGATACGACTCATAACCGTATATATTATTATTTTATATATAATTATGTATTATATACTCCAATTGCATCGGTTAATGGTTACGTTTTGTTACTTGAAAATTAACGCCACATCACATCTATAATATTGTTATTATGTGGTATATTTTATGGCAGAGGAAAAGTTGGGGACATTTTTAATACGACCTAAGGTAAATAGTAGTAATAATTTGCAGTCCACATTTTCGCTGCGAACCTAGAGATCAGGTGCTCTTTTCAAAAATGTATGAGATGCTTAAGTGGTACCGTATATGAAGCGCGTTAAACCCAGCATTCTTAAACGCTATATATACGAGCGTGTTTATTCTGTTTTATAATATTATTATTTCACTTTTTCTCTTTCTCGTAGAGGTCTAATAATGTGCACTACTATTTATCGCATTATGTCAGAAAAACTATACGTTTACAACCGCCATAAACATAACAATATAGAGAGTTTAGTAATAGGGTGAGTTTTTCACGACCAGTGTGAGCTTGAATATTATAATAATTCCTGGTGCATGTTCAAAATACAAATCTCTATCCATACCTAGTACATAGTTATAATATTATGTTTATTTTAAATCATATGATTTCAATAAAACGTCAGAAACAAATTTTTAGTGAAGTCTAAACTAGTCGTTTTCATATTTTATAGGTATAAAATATTAACTCTTCATATCCAAAATTGTAGAATATTTTGTACGTGGGTAAAAATTTGTAAGTAAGAATATTTCAAATCCCCCCCCCCAAAAAAAATATATATATATTTATAAAACTAACCACTAAATGAAAAGTTATGCAACCATGTAACTCGATGAATAATAGTCAACTGATGTGTAAATTGGACACTGTTATACGAGATGAATAATTAAACGGTACATATGGTATAATATTATAATAATAGATTGTAGTACTCGCATAATAAATGTTTATTTTATCAAAGAATATAATATTATTGTTTTGGCGATGGTACGGAATTGCGTGTCTGCATCATATTCGTCGATAAACACCGTCGGCTGTTATACGAATATACAATTCAATACTCAGTAGACGTAATAATTTTATTGCAATATATTGAGTACTTAATCATCCAAGTAGCGAATTAAAATATTCCCAGACGAATGTGTATGAAATTCATTTTGGAAATATTCAATTCGCTCTTCAATTCCAAGAAATACATATCCCAACTTCGTTGGCAGTTAAATATATTGGCAATGCGCTCAATAAACGACTGACTGAGGGCCTTTGTCTTGAATCGCAAGGAAAAGGGTTCGACTGTCGAATTAAATTTACTAAGCCGCCCAATTATAAAATCAAAGGTCTTAACCCGCACATAACTCAAGTAAGTATGCAAAACTCTATTTTATGTTTTATATTCAATATTCATATATTTACATTGTTGGTTGTACAGTCATCAGAAATACGTGCTGTTAGGTATACAATCGTTTATATCGATAATTTCCCATGTAATAAATTCTGCAAATATCCACCAATAAGAAAATTAAACCCCGAGTCCATCACTGATTTTTAATTTGAAACAGTGCCGCAGCTTGATTATGTAGGCCCCGGGGCAAAATTAAATTGTGGGCCCTATAACTATTAAGTAAGGACATAATATAAAATGCTACTATATAGACATTTTTTATTTTGTTGATAAAACTAAATTGTAAGATAATTGATTATTATTGTTTTTTATTTAACTACATATTGTGTTCTATGTCATGGAATTAATTATACCTGTATTTATATACATCTATATTTGGATAATTAGAATAAATTTGAGAATTTCATATAATTAACAATTTAAAAAAAAATAATAGTTATAACAATAACTTAAATAATTAATACTCAATCAAATTTCATTCTTTCATAATTGAAAAATTTGTCACAATTTCTTTCTATACCTATCTATCTCTTTTGTATGGCTCTTTATTTTATATTGCTCTTTTGTATCTCTTTTGAGTTGTAACTCAAAAACTAATCACTGTTAATACTTGAAATTTTCACCAAATGCATATAGGTATTAGTGTCATCTATATACAGTTAAATAAAAAAAATAATAAAAATAAACAATTTTCAAAAAATTTTGGCTTTTTTGAGTTATTTATAGACAACTAAAATTTTCAATTTTTCTAATTTCCATTTTTTTTCGAAGTGTCGATAAAAAAATTTTGGGTCACTAAAAAAACTAGTGAAACTTTAATATTCTTATAATTTATTCTTATTGTAGTTAAAATAAATCAAAAATTGTTAGTCACAATTTTTTTATGAGCGTTTAAAGTTCAAAATTTTACGATACATACCAAAATTGCGAAAATTTACATGTAACTTTGTAGTTGAAAATTCATAAAAAAATTTGTATTTATTATATCAAGATTAAAAAAATCAATACTAATTTATCCATAAGTTTTTCTTGAAATGGCTATATTGAGAAAACTAGAAGCTTCATTATAGGAAAAATATTATGAGCGTTTGAATTTTAAATTTTTACGAAATCACGTAACGATTTATCCTCAAACGACTCAATATTTGTTATTATTCAAAAAGTGTTAGTTCTAATAGTTACTACACAACAGAACAAAACGGGCCTACCCAATTATTTTGTGCTGGACATGCTACTGAATATAAGACTTTCGATTACTAGTTGCAGTACTTATTGTGCCCAAAGGTGTCTTCATAAATTTTCCTAATATATCAAAATAACTTGTAACAAAATTATTTTCAAGAATAAACGAGGCCAGTGCTTGAATACTATTTAAATTTGTATTATTTATTATTTTTTTGATTGATAGCAGTTGACTCGTTAAATCTCAACTTGGATCTGATTGATACATTTGTATGAAATCATATGATTTTTTAACAGTACCTAATTTCATCTGGTCCCAATTGATAAAGTTTTCAAAAAATTAAAGATATATATATTACAAACATTATGTAAGTTTTTAAATTATATTTAATTTGACATATCATTATGTCAAAAGTTGATAAAAATACTTTTATTTTTAAATTATCTTGTGTGATACTTATTAATTATATCTGTGAAATTTTTAAAATCAGATGGATAAAATACCGTACTAAGAGATGGCCCACTATGGGCCTCTGTCAAAAATGATTTTGGGCCCTTTGTCTGCCCTGGTGCTAATTGCGGCACTGATTTGAAACACTTAAGCGGTTAGTCACTAACCATAATTTCACTTAAAATTAAAGCCATCATATCAATCTATAAAAATCACAAAATATCATTTTTATTTACAAGTCGATTCATTAGATTTTGTGTTTCCGTGTTAGAAGTATACAATTCAATTTGCATCATAATATCTACCTGACGTATAGTAATTGATCATGTCGATTGCGCGTGTTCAGGTTTATAGACCTAAAGTCTAGTATTATAGACCCAATAATAAGACCATCAACTCGGTCTGGCATCTTTGAACTACCTCCATATTCCACTTGTATTTTAGAATTGACCCTACACCTTATGCTCCGATATTCTTTTGTTGCAAAACTTTCCTTTCCATTCTAGGTCTCTCGAGAGGTTTTTTTCCAATAGATTTTCTTGTCACTCTTAATAGTGAATTTTGGTTTCTAAATAAATGACCAGACCTTGAAGTCTTTTTTAAAAAAAAAATCTTTTATGTATTGTTGCTGGATAATAGTGTTGTTCAACCTGGCATTTTTTGCTTTATCTTTTTTCAATCTCCTTTGTACTGTCGTTCTTTACCACAGTGAATATATTCTATTAGGCATTTTATTTTTCTAGGATTTAATCTTTTTCTTTTTAAAATTTATCACGGCTATAAGATAATATTTTATATTTTAAGAAAATAAAAAATAAATCTACACTATATTTTCATGTAATGAATAATTACTTAATTATTATTATTATTATTCAATAATTAGTTTACACTATTGTGACTAAATTAAACAACTTATTATTTTAGTAAAACAAATTATATTTTATACTATTGATTAATCTCATAAAAATTAACACAACATGACAAATTCAAGATATTTTTTAATTTAGTTGTAATTCAAAAATATTTTCCATGGAGATTTGAAACGTTGATGTACATTGTACGGTATACTTACACTATTATATTTTATATAAACGCTGCATAATAACATTTATTATACTTATTCGTTTAATTGTATGCATATTTAGGCATAAATTATAAGAATTTATTCGCCTTGTTTTATGATAAATTGATATTAATTCAAAAATCAATAACAATAATATCTGATATCAAATATCAATATATGTATTTTATATACAATATGTATATTAATACTATAATATAAATATTTTTAAAATAATTAAATATTATTAATATAATGAATTCAATATCTTTAGCAAACATTAATTTGTCCAACCATACTATTAATAGTAAAATATTATACTATAGTAGGTAGTAATATAACTACATCATAAATTATACTTAGTAATGTAGATTGACAGTCCGTCTTTGCTCAAAATCGTTTTCGTATGCGATGATTAATCATTGAATTTAAATTTAACATATACATTACAATGACTTACTGAATAACGACTAATGATGTACACTCGAAATCCAGCGTACAACAGTGTGGTTATCTACTTTTCTCCTTTTCAGTTCTAAAACGATTCGATAATGCATTGATTTTACAATAAATTATGTATGTTTAACATGTCTGTTATCATTTTTAGGATCAGTAAAAAATTGTTGACTTTAAAAAATAGTGGTAGTAAAGTAGATCTAATTCATACTTAAGAGTCAAAAGTAAATAATCGTTAGGAAAACACAAAAAAAAATAAACAAGTAAGGAAAACGGGAATTTTTACCAAAATCCAATTTTCAATTATTACAAAACTGATATATATTTTTTTAATTTGATTTTGTTTATCTCGAAAACGAATTATTGTAGATATGTTACTTTTTTTTTAAAAAAATTGACTATTTTTGAGCTATTCATAAGCATGAGAAATTGTTAATGTGTTTTCAGTTTTTTTTTCAATTTGTGTCGATTAAAAATTACTCGTTATGTTGAAATAGTTTAAAATTCAATACAAAGCTTCTTATAAGTTTGTTGTTTTTCAATCAAAAAATAACGAAAACCTGTACAAGTAGGTAAAAATTATATATTTTTATTTTGTTTAAAGTTTTAATTTAGATAAAATTCTTCAAAATCTCAAAAATGTATAAATTATTTTGTAATTGGAAATCCATAAAGATTACCTGCATATTTAAAATATAAATAAGATGTTATTATTTTGTTATAATTAAAAATCATTATTCGTGGAAACTCAAAATGTTTACATATTATATTCTTATTATAAATTGAACTAAATATTTTAACATTTTAAATATATTTTATGATATTAAATATTTTATGTTATGAATATATTTTTATACTAATTTACAATATTTACAGAAAAACGTTAATACATTTTGAGTTTTACAATTGTTTATAAAATAGTAAAAATATATATTAATTGTAATAATACTAATAATATAAATGCAATATTTTAGGAAAAAACATATCAACCTCACCAAAGTATTAAAAGTAAAATAAATTATTTAAATAGATATATTATACAACAACGAAAACATATCATGAAATATGATTTGCGAATTTTTGATATAGGCTGACAGACCTCCACTCAGAATCGTTTTTTGTACCAATAATACATCATAAAATTCCAGCGGTACCCACCACTTGCCTAATTATTTGTAAATTATAAGTATAGATTAAGATGGACATATCATCTTTTTTTTTAAATTGAGATAAATAAAAGGTCATTATTATATTGTATCTGTATAAAGGTAAATATTTGACCACCCCGATCATGTATTTATTTAAATAAAAATTGATTGGTTACCTTTATATTCCTGGTACTGTTTAAACATATTAATATATGATATATGTGTATATTTATACAATTATTTGTAAATTTTCATTGCATTGTGGTGGGGGGTTCAACCATTATGTTTATTTTACGTTAGTATAGTCGAATAATGTTAATTAATATTGCACATATTATAAGTATCGTACTGTATAACAACTATAACTAGAAACTTTATTGCAATACAGGTAATGTATTAATTTAAAAAAATATATAAGTTTATATAGGTAGTATAATTTATTTTATACTTATATTAAATATTTTATAAAAGGCAACACATTATTTTTTTGGTTATTTTAATTTTAAAACCATTACAAAAACTTCATTTATATTTTATATATAATATTATCCTGAATCCGTAAAATACATTTTAACGTGTGATAACTGATAAGTAATTTGATCGCTACAGGACGATTTTTAAATTACATAAAAAAAATCTGAGTATTTCTAAATACTATAACTAAGTATATTTTAAAATGTCGTATACCGTTTTAATCAACCAATAATCGTAGAATAAAATCGAATTGAACATGTTTGGCGAATCAAGTTGTTTTTACACATTTTCATATTATCGTACTCGTGATGTAATATTGTCACTCATCCAACACCGGTGACCATCATTGATCTTGTATTACATAATAAGTTACTATAAGTTTATAACGTCGAATTAGTAGACACTCTGTCCATTTGCGTTTACAATTATGGCGATTGAACGGTGTTAGCGACGAGGCGAAATCGGGAAGGCAGCTGCGGCGGACTGTGCACATATAGCATTTCAGTCCGTCCAACTCCTTTCCGTTTTCGAACGACGCACAAACGTGTCCTGCAGCCGCATCCGCACGTAGATCCTCGAAATGGTGTGCTGTTAACAGATTATACTATTATATTATATAATAATTTATACGGTCATATTATTGTCATTATAATCATATTACTGTTACACTTGAACGCGGTGTTGTTACGCGTTGGTTTTGCTAAATTCTCGAAATCACAACTATAGTAACATATATAGTTCGTCTTCGACGTCAAATAGAATCGAAAATGATTTGTTAACTTTATTGCAATTATTTATGTGTGGTAAATATTAGATTGAGGAAATAGTGCGCTCCATACGATAATAACGAAAAATCCTTTTGATTTTGGAATTTATAAAACTGTTACAGATTTCTAAGTTTGATTATTATTTTTTTTTTTATCTGAGAATTGGTAGAATTAAATGTCATACCACGTTCATGCGATATATAACAATGCCATAACTGTATAATACTTATACTAATGTATATCTAATATACAAATGCATTACTTACATATAGATTAGTTCAAAAAAATACCTACGCCCATACTCCTGTCTCCACGCATCCTTTTTATACTATGGGCAAAAAACATTTTTTTATTTTAAATTTTTATTCGATTAATGTTTTTCAATTATTTTTATTTTTTAATATTATTTTGAGAAAAATAACAATGTAACTGGAATTTAATAGTTTAAAAAAATCCTTTTTCATATTATATTATATTTATTCCTGTTTTTAGAGTACAATACATTTTAGAAAAATAACGTCATTTATCAAATAAATGTAATTAAAAACAAATATACAAATAATATATAACGCTTTGACAGACGTGATATTATATTTTATGTATTAGGCGGTTTTGTTTATAACCCACGAAGTTCATTATTATTATTACTATTTATAAATATTGTACAATTTTAATAAGCCAAACAACTTCATTGTTATATTTGTTTTATATCACTCAAGGGACTCTCGTGAAATTAAAGAATATATTATATTGTTAGCATTCCAAAAAGTTTCTCCTGCATATTTCAGCGTTGTATGTGTATTGAATTATTATGAAATTATTTTTATATTGCGGCATTTAACTACAAATAAATAATATTTTGAAACATTAATATTCCAGTGTGCAAATACTACATCGAGTAGTCAATTATTCAACGTTATTATTGTTCGATGTTTCTGGACAAATACTAGCATTTCAATACTATACAGTTTTACCTCCGGAATATTATTCGCTTGTATGCGGAATGGGAGGAAAAGAGCGTCGAGTGGAGGAAAGCATTACAAAATAATAGTCACGACTCGCGGGCACCGTGAAAACCACACAAACATAGTGCAGGCCGTTCGTACTAACATTGGCCAGGGGCTAGATATTGATCGGCTGGAAGGGGCTACCTTTATTCACAACACATTGTAATATGCAAAAAAACGCCATGTTAAAGGTTGCAGACGTTTTTTTGAAAAAATGCTGTCTGCCTACTTGTCTATAAATGTAAAATTGATAAACTACGGCTCGACTATATGATTTATTTCTAAAAGAATGACGCCTATAAACTCACAACGACTTCTTCAGCCAGACGAACGTGGAAAGATTATTGGATAAGTAATCCAGACTACAAGCGCCAAAGACCGCTATGACCACCTTATGAATAAGTATCGAATAAGAAATGATGACCTGACGTGTGAAGTCTAACCACAAACAACGAATTACATATTATTATAGATAGCGAATGTGAAAATATAAAATTCAGTTGCATTTTTTAAGAGCTATATAAATATAGTATCAGATGCCATCCGACGGCTGAACAACCTGGACATTGATATATGACGAATAACCACTGAGACAGAGAATTACCACTTTAATTTTATAAAATTGTTATAAATTACGATTCGTATCATATTATTTGCATTTTACTTTGAGGTAATGCGAGATAATTTATAATAATATATTACGGCGAAGCTTACACTTTAAAATGAAAAATAAAATATTTTTATATTAATCGTAAATAATTTAATAATATAAAAAATATAATAATTATTCTGAACTCAACATTACAGAATATTGTCAAGTCATTTAAAAAAAATGTTCACGATTTTTATTATTACATTTTTAGACATTAGAATAAAACTTGTTGCGGAATTTCATAAAAGGGTGCTATTCCTTGATATAATTTTTAACACCTGTATGAACTATATTTAAAATTCAAATCAAATTGACGGTAATTTAAAAATGTAAATATTGAAGAAATGAGTAAATATACTAATGATGGTTGATATTTGCTGTTCTCCTTTAGTTAATTACTTACACATTATAATGACGTCAACTAAAACATTATAAATTAACATGTATGGACGTATACAACAGTCGACCTTATGAGAAATAAATAATTGGTTACTCCATATTATTTGTTACATAAAAACAGTCCAATTTTTGTGTACGGCACAAATAACTGTGTATCCGTAAAAAGTAAAAAAAGGTCTCTGTGTTCGAAAACGTCACTGAAATTACATTCGAAAACATGAGATTATTATCGATTTATATAAAAAAAAGATATTTTATGGCCAGCGAGACACACGGATAACAACATTAACAGAATACGTGTAACATGTAATATTATGGCTGTTTTCTTTTAAAAAACAGATAGAATTCGTGTGAGTTGTAAAAAAACACGTATTATAATTTATTGAATAAACGTCGTCGATTCTAATGATATTGTTGTGAATAAATTTAATATGTTTTTACAATAATAGACAATAATTCTGTATTATCTTTGTGGTGTTAATATTATGATGTTCGTACGGTCATGTTCGAGACGTGAAAATACGTTGCGAGTTGATAGTATATCATAAAAAAGCGACTCGGAGGTACGCTACGGAAGTATAATAACAATAATATTTCTGAGAATGAAATTGAATAGCCAAAGAAAAGACCGAATAGATACGTTTGTTAATATTGTTCACGTAACACGCGATGAACTTAATATCCCTAGGACCCACAGTATATTATTACCTATATTGATAAAGTCAGAATTGAAATTCCGTATTTGCGATCGGAAGATGGCCAAAAATGACTCATAGCACTCCACAAACGTGTGTATATATGAAATAAAAATGAAGATCACAAAAATAATATTTGAAAACGTAGCAACACAGACAGCATAAATAATATTTTTTTTTGAAGACTTTTTTAGATTTTGTGCCTAAACAGAAAGTGTGTTTTGTATTTTTCTGTGTTCATGATAAATAAACTGTAAACGTTTTAATGTTCACTTTAAGGATTGTTTTGAATAACGCTTTGCATCAAGTTTGAACTTAAATTGGTAAAAATTGAAAATCTCCAGTGTTTTTTTTTTATGATAGGGAAAAATAAATAATTTCACGCAAATCCAATTTTATTATTCAAATAATTATTTTGTAATTATGGAGACAAAAATTTAGACGTCAGTCTTCGTTTAAAATTATTTTTTATCGTATACAACGCGTCATCGTTGAATTTAAATTCAATCCATTATATAGTGATTTACTCAATAACGAGTTCCACTCGACGTCTTACATTTACAGCAGAGCAATACCCACTTGCCTACCTCTTTTTATAATGACCTAAAAAACATAATATGCGTCAATATTTTATCATACAATTATATTTATAGGTATACATTTTTGTAAAATATTTATAATTATAAACTAAATAACGCAACACCAATTCCACGAAATTAATATTTCATATTAATTATAATATATATATATATATATCATAAATATGTTGCTGTTCCATAAACATTGCCAGTACGGTGAAATCTATACTTAGTTTACATAAAATGTTGAATATATTTTTTTTCTCTTTAATGAAAGGTAAATATTTATTTATTTTTTTTACGAAATATTTAATGATAAAATAAATAGCCTATACTTAGTGCTGAAAATTCTAAACCAAACTGCTAAAAAATAAACAAAACAATAATATTTTGTTGTTTTAAATGTAAATAGGTAAAAATTAAATTTAAAATTTATAATTACTAATACATACCTACTCGAATAATTCCAAACGTATGTATTGTATACCATTACTGTACATAATTATATGCAATCAATATTTAACTTTTCAGTGAAAAAAATAAACATCTTAACCCCAATTAAAATTATTAATATTGTCATACGTAGAGACATGTCGAAGATAGATATTTAAAAATAAAAAATGACAAGTTGTTGTTGTATATAGTATATGAAGCATAAACGTATACGTATATTGACACACAACAACGTACTTATTTGTATATGCATATAAAACACTAAAGTCACTTTGGAAATTATTTATTTAATTCAGTATATTATTTGTTTATATTTTCATACATAAGTGAGACGTGTATATGTGTATTAAAAAATACGAGAAAATATGGAAATGCGTTTCTTTGCTAATGTGTTAAAATTCAAGTTATCTCTCAACATGGTGATTGGTGGGTAGCACCATGCGCGCAATTTTAAATAAGGTACTCGATACTAAAATATTTTTTTTTAATAATAAAACGATACATTTTATGGTAAAAAAAAATGTAAATTATTTACATAGAGTATTTAATGTAAAATTGTATTATTAGTAATTGCATAATCATTTACCTAGTTTAGCTAAACACAACCAGATATTGAAATTAGTGCGTATCAAAAATATAAACAAAAAATATCGATCGGATAGCACAAATGCATGTAAAAATTATTATAAATCTTATTATTATTATATTATTTATTATTCAACAATAATATAAACAGATTAATATTTCGTTAGGCACTGTATTTATATCACCGTCAAACACTAAATTATTTATTATAATATTCTTATTTTATGTTCGTGTTTTAAAACCAAATCGACAGTTTAAAATAAAGTATTATTTAACCATATAATATTAAGTGAAACCATTATTGCTATAATATTCTAAAAATTAAACTTTTTGAATAACCTATTTATTTAAAACGAATGTTACATTGTATTATATTTGCGTTTGACTTATTATTTAAGGTTAAACAATTATCTGGTGACCTATAATCAATAGGTACTACTTAGACTCGGATGAAAAGTTTTAAACTGTAACTTTTGACATCCGCTTTCTTGGGACTTGATCAAAGTTTTATTATTTTCATCAAAACTAGTAGATAAAAAAAAAAAACTTTTTATTCAAACTTGAATTTTCATTTCCCGATAATGGCTATATTGCAGTATACGAAATATTTATGTAATATTTGAAAATCGATAGCGTTTATGTTGAAATTATTAGAAATAATATAATACAGTATAATATTATATTATTATATGCGATATAAAAACCAGTGAGAGTTTGACTTTTGGAAAATTCCATTGTTTTGGCTTTGCATCATATTATATTAATAATTAATATAATATATATTGTCTGTGATCCGTGTTATTCGTGTTAATTTCACCTGTGGTGTGCTTATACTAATTTCAGCGCATTATGAGTGTATGTGATTTTTGACTGTCGAAATCGTTTATTTCACGTTCTACGTATACCTTGTCCATTCTTTTTGTTTGGGCATTAAAATAAGTTATTTCGTGAATTCATGTATTAGGTATATGGTATATTTACGCACTTGGATGTTACTCAAAATCGATAAATCATATTGTGTGTATACCGATATCGATTTTTTATTCGCAGTACTACACAGAACACCATCGTTCGTCGATGTGCACCTCACGCGCAAAGTTTAGGTCTGTGGAATAATGCCTAGTATATTCGCCAAGTGAATACGTTACAAGCTCTTCTCTTCTTGTTACATATTTATTTTTTGGACCGTTATTGTTAAGCTCGTTAATCCCGAAAAACCTTAAACTTATTAGCAAATAACACAATATACGTATATATAGTCGATAGCGGGTCTTAAACGTTTTACATTTTAGTGATTTCGCTGCAGCGTTGATCGATTTGTTGTGTACAAAGTGTGTTGTTTCTCGTCGTCCATTCTGCCGCAATCGAATTACACATTTAATTACAATATACTCCGGAGAAAACACAATTCCCGTAGTTAATCCCATGTTGTGCGTGACGTAAGTTGTCGAGACGACTTTGTGCTCGTACAATAGATAGCAGATACCAACTTTTAGTCGATGTCCACCAATATTGTGCGTAGTTTTAAACTACTAAACTATAATTAATATAGAGAATCGCATTAAAAATACAGTGCGGTGTGCTGAATTTTAAACACAGATTAAGGAGAGATCCGAGGGAAAAGGTCTAAGGTGTAAGTTTATATTCCGTCGTCAGCATAATAATATTATATAAAAATTCCTTTTTTAGCACACAAGTTATTAAAATGTTTACTTTGATCACACAAATTATTTTAAATATTTACGGTAACCAAACTAATTTATTAGTTGTACCATTATTATTATTATTATTTATTTATTTATTTATTTTTTTTTTGAATAATTTAATACTGCTTTTATTTTTTTTTTTTATTTACGATTAAAACTATTACTAATCGATGACTTATACATTAAGATTTAACGTTTAGAATTTTAGTGTTTATACGTATACTGCAGGTCCAATATAACAAAATATTTCAATAATAAGAACAATATTTTCATAAGTATT
>VUJU01002371.1:0-38199 GCA_009835225.1 Aphis craccivora
TTATTTATTTTTTTTATTTTATTTTAATTATTTTATTATTTTATTTTAAATTATTTTTGTTTTAATGTTCATCTTGAACACACGTTTAATATTGGTTATTAGAAGTTAGTTGACATTGGTTATACGTGTTTTAGATTAAATGTTTTAAAGTTTTAAAATACAGAATTTTATAACTGACATGAATCGGTATGTAAGTACATATATTTTATACATCCAATGAACATGTATATGCAATTATTGAACTATGGATCCAATAAGCAATAACAATATAACATATAACGCATAACGTGGTTTATCGTGTGATACCTATGTACCTAAATTTAAACACGCTGTCAAATAGGTACACCAAAAACCACAGATTTCTATACTATATAGTTCTATGTAGAAATCTGTGCCAAAAGCCTGTTATAGGTATGATATCAATCATACAAAGGGTTCTTATGCATCTACACGTAAACGAATGTAGTGAAAACCTATTTAGGTATAAGTGGAATATAATATTTAAATACCTACTTATAATTTCTAATACCAGTAATACCTTCCTACGAAAATATGAAATTCATATTATGTAATCGTAATGCATGATTGTTGCTTTTCGCGTGTTGTTATGTTATTTGTATTTATATTGTATATTATAAAATATGTGTAGGTATGTGTAAACTGTTACAGTATTGGGTATAAATTCAGTTTAGTGCTCCCCTTGCCAATTTTATTTTATTTTATAGAAACTTATGTATCTCGACGAGTTAAGAACGATGGTGTAATCAGAATTTGTTACTTGGACTTAGTTTCGAAGTTATGGCCTTTGGAAGTTAGCGATTTTGCGTTTTTACGTATGCGCGGAATACAGTATTGGTATAATTCTACTTTACGGAACATTTTTTTTTTTGCAATTTTTATTATTGAAATTAGTTAAGTACACTGAAAACGGCGGTGAAGTCAGAATTTGGCGCTCGCACATAGTTACGAAGTTATGGCAGTCCAAAGTTAGTAGATTGTAGATATTATGTTAAATAACTTTGAAAAATTTTTAATTTTCATCAGGTTATCGTAGTCTGGTCTTATTATGAATACGTCGCCATGGTGTGAAACCCGAGTTCGATCCCAGGTCTATCAAAATTACGTGTTGCACTTTTCCCATTGTATAAATGGTACCTAATAATTAACGACCGGAGCCGGCAGGCGTATAATCATTATTTAATACTACTAATTCCAAAGGCTATAACTTCGAAACTAAGTTCGAGTGACAAATTCTGATTGCACCATCATTCTTAACTCGTTGATTTACATACGTTTCGATAAAAAAATTCAAATTGACGAGGGGACACTAAACTGCATTTGTTTTGCTGTATTTGATATTTTGTGATGAATCAAATAGTTTGTGAAAGGATTGGTAAATTGTCTAATCAAGATATTAAACCTAAATTGTTTTTAGGAAAAGATTTCAAGTTTATAGTGAAAAGTTTAATGTCACTAAGCGCATAGTTTGATGACGTATAATATATTTGTAAAAGTTACTTGGTTAATTATTCAAATTAATCGAATCAAAGTTAATTCTAATAGCAGGAGATAATATGGGACTGAAAAAAAAGCGTAATAATATGTTTACAGGGCCATTCAGTTGGCGCAATATTTTAGTGTGACATATTGTATTATAATAATATATTATATATTATACTTTATATGTGAATGAGAATGGCGTTTCCAAATAAGATGACAATCTGCGGGTCGTGTGTGTATATGTATAATACTATGAGTTCGGATCTCTCGCGGTAGCGGTGTCAGAGTGCTTGTGCACCGGAGACGACCTCTTTTCTACGCGACCGCATAATAATAATAATAATAATAATATACACCTTTGCCCACACGTTACGTCGGAGCATTCCCTGTTCGCGGTGCACATTTTTCGTTGTTTCCAAATTTAGAACAAACGACGACTTTGATTGAAGATCAAATCTCTCGCTACTCATCCAGGCCGACTATTCTACCCTTAGTTACATTAACATACAGCGGTATTAAATATTTTACGCCTATACCTATATACGTTGTATTTGTATGTACATTGTACACATATATCCAATATAATATACGGTCGTCATGGGGTTAGTTATTTGTCTGTTTGTATATCTATCTTTTTCCCTCTCTTTACGTAAACTTAAACGAGACACGCTTCTAAACGAGCACGTGTTTTTTTTCGGCCGTGTGTAGTTTGCAAGGGGTGTGTTAGCCCGCTGCAGTGGCAGTGGCATTTGGCATGACACGCGAGCACCTGGCTTTTGTGGGCGGCATTGGTGGCGTACTGTACGCGAGCACAACAAAAACAGAAGAACATACTACATAGTCATCGTTTACGTATGGCGTATAAGCAAAAATAGTAGTGTAGATACTCATTTGTAGGTGTTTATAATATATATATATATATATATTATATCATTTATACAGAGTGATTCGCCAAGGATCACCCCACTTTTCCATTTAATAATGACTTGATTCAAATTCTAACCTAAGTAATTTTTAAATATTCGAACTTAAATCCATTCTTGAAATTTCTTTGTATTACTTAAAAAGTGCTACGGAGATGCTTATTTCTAATTTTCCAACGAAAATTCCTCTTTTATTCCGAAATAATTTAGAGAAATATTTTTTTAAGGTTTATGGTTTTTGATTTATTTAATTTTGTGTAGTAAGGGTAATTGTATAGGTTTATGATAATGGTCTTGAGTTAAACATTTTAGTAATTAATATTAAATATTAATTTATACTAAAATGTATTACAATATGTAAAAAATGGCCCAAGTATCATATATACTAGATCAAATATTATATTTACTTAAAATTTTTAAAACTATTTTTATAGACAATTATAATTATTATATTATTAGATATATTTTAATAATTGAGAACCTACTCGTTCAAATAATATCGGTATTTTTAGAAAAATTATCATCCAACAGATAATTTGCAGTGTAAAAAAGGGTGTTCTATTTTTTTTTTTAAACAGGGGTTTTTGTCATCAAAATACTTTTATGTAGTACAACGAAATCTTAATAATTAGAAAATATGGTATTGAAGTATATTTAAAAGATTAGAGCTTAAATAAATTCATTTTTAAAGAAAATAATGGAGTTGATCATGCTTGTGAATCACTCTGTATAACATATACAGTGCACGTGATGTGTATGTGTATACGACGTACTATTATGGGGGACGACAAATATTTGACAATGGTTTACGGCCATCTGGGAATAAAAGTTTTAGAGCCTATTAATCGTCCAAAACAAACGTTTTTCGATTTCTTTTTTACCTTCACGTTGCACACTAGCTCGCACACCGACGGACTGTGCAATTACCCTAAATCACGCTAGACGATTCCACTATACACGAAATAAATATAGACTGGCTAAGTATGAGAGTGTGTTTAATGTATATATATATATTTATATATATGAATGCATATATTTGTGTGAAAGTGTATGTTTGTCGTTATGTTGGGGATTTATAGAGCGCGAACAACAAAACGATAGTTTTGTACAATCCATCCCCGCCATCATTTAAATATATAATATTATAATAAACCGTTTGTATTTTTTTTTTGTTTTTTATTTATTTATACATTTATTGCTAGAATGAGTTACGAAAATACAGGTCATTCGGAAACCCCCGTACCTAAATACAGGTAGTTGTTAGGTTCTATATATATTAGGTACAATATATTATGTTACAAAACACGATTTCAACAAAACGTATATTATTAATTTTTACATGTTATTGTTTTACGAATCTGATACAAGTATACAACCTAATCATTACAATCTTTATTATGGAAAAACAAATATTATACCAAACTAAACATGAACAGCAATTTTAAATTTTAGCCAATATTTTGAAACACTTCTTTTTTTAGCGCATGTCAAACAATAGTTTGAATGGGAGTAGTCATTATTGTTTTAGACATATATGAATGCCATATATGAATTTATTCCGAATTAATCCGAAAACAATTGATAATACCGGCCGAACCCATATTATTGTATAATAATATATGCTCGACACGGTGGCTGGCACGGTAAAAATATAAAGACTCGATTGATAACAATTTAAACGCGTGTTTGGGACAATGGAATAACTGCCCTTTTTGAAGTTGTATATATATGTATATAAATATAAAAACCGACAGATTATACCCGCGTTATTATACTTTATACACTCGAAAACGCATTAATTCGAATCATTAAAGTGAAGTAGAGGTTATACGTTTTACAAAAAAAAAAAAAAAATCATCGTGATTTATTAATATCGCCGCATAATAACCATTGTTATTTTTCAACGCTGTCGACATTATCGAGTGTTTCGGTAAGTTTCGAAACTTTACGGCGCGAGGGTTCGGTTTTATTAACAATACAGCCGCAGATGTGTGCGTATATTATAGAAGTCGCGCGTTAGTCGACTGCAAGTGTCACGCGCATTGTCTTGGCCGCGCGTTATAACAGCGTAATAATACAATATGATAACCTGGTTTTATGCGAGAATTCAACTGCAGAACAGCCTCCTGCTTTTTATGGTTTCGTTACTACGATTTGAAATACTTTAAGCTTCGTCATAACTATATTATTATGATAATTATAGTATAATAACGTCATTATTATTATAATATTACACGGTAAGATGTGCGTATTATCGGATTCGTAGGACCGTGTAATATTATTATGGTTTAATACATTTCCTACTATTTGTGTACATTGTTAATACATTTTAGTTAGTAAAACTTTATTTATGAATTTGTCTATTTAAAAATGAAACCCATCAAGTATCTTAAGTTATAAGGTTTTTAGTTACATGAAAAAAAAAATAAAAAATAATATATTGCTAAATTGGTTTAGTCGACTTCCAATGTTACGTAAAAATATGAGGTGTTGCTTAATTTATCTTCCGTTTTTTTTTTAATTCTGTGCATTTTTTACTTTTGCCATTCCAAATTTCCAAGTAGATCTTATTAGTAACAACTTCCTAGTCGAAAATCACAGCATTTTTCTGCTCCAAAAAGTTATAACAGATAGAAAAATCATATTATTTCACATTATGCAAAATACATTAAGCATTCATTGCTAATAATATTTAGATACATTTTAAGCTAATTTTTTATTTATAACATATTATAAATAAAATAGAAATTATTTAACACATAAAATTACAGTGGCTTAATTAGTACTCAGTGATGATTTACAAGGTAACCTAGTTGTTCCTTTGTTTTTAAAACAAAAATGTACACTGTAAACTAAACTAATTAATATGCTGCAATACTCTTAGAATATACCTATTATAGTTATAAGTACCTACAATTTACCTACAAATATTTAAAATCGTTTGAGGATAAATCGTTATCGTTACGCTATTTCCTAAAAATTTTAAATTCAAACTCACTTAAAATGTTTCTTATAATGATGCTTCGAGTTTTCTCTAAAGATATTTGAAAGGAAAACTTATGGAAAACTAAGTGTTGTACACAAAAATTTTAATGACTTTTCAATTTCAAAATTACTTGAAAATTTTCGCGTTTAATAAATTCTAATAAAATATAATCAAATAAATTCTCATAAAATTCTAAAATTTCAGTGGTCTATAAACAACTCGAAAAAAATCAAAAATTTTTGAAAATTTAACTGCATATAGATAACACCAACATAAATATTTGGTAAAAATTTCAAGTATTTACAGTGATTATTTTTTGAATTACAACCATATAAAAAAATCGATTTTGTCTAAAACTGGTTTTGCGTAAAAATTCCTGTTTTTCTGTTATTTTTTTAGGGTTATTCCTGACGCTTTTGAAAACGATTAGAAATTTTTTACTTTTGACCCCCCAAAGTACCAACTAGATTCACTTTCCTATCAGAAACGGGGCTAAATTTAAAAATCAAAGCACTTTTACTGCTTCAAAATGTGGTGACAGACACAAAAAAAAAAAATTAAAAAAAATACACATCATTGTAAAATCAACAAAAGACATTTATCACTCCGTTCAGAATATAAAATTAAAAATATTAAAAAATGTTAAGTTTACTGTAATTCGTTAATGTTTTTATCAAGATATAATGTATTAAATAAATTCAATTTTGAATAATAGCTTGATTTTTACTTCAACCTATTTATTTTGTATATCACTGCATAGTGCATACATATTTTTCTCAGCTTTCTGTAAAATGATATCCTCGAGACTCGTACGAAGCCTTAAGTTTTAGTAAAGAATTAATGAATAAATATTTTTTGCTTTGTTATTTTTGTATAAGATCAATAATGACATTACTTGAGCCGATCAATAATGCCCTAATGTATAAATGTATGAAATCTAACACTGTGTAGAATCATCGGTCGGTCAAAATTTTAGTATAACCCATTTAGAAACTTAAAATGTATAAGTAACTTACTTTTGTTTATTTAAATATAATTTGAATAATTATTTGAAATTCAATATATTTTTAAATCGTTTTAATAGAAAATTGGCTTCTTTTCTAATTTTTAAATCTACTATTATGAATTCTATCCAATTCGTCACAAAATACTAAATGTGTTTAAAAAAATAATGTACCTACGCTGTTTATCGTTTAAATCACGATTATTTCAGTAGAGAATATTATTGTGTAGTATACAATGTATAACAGTTATCGCACTCTCCAATAGGTATCCTCTCCTGATACTCCTCTCTCACCAATCTGGTTGTGTTTATCACGGCTTCACGCCTGCCGCAGTATTCTCTAATAGGTTTTCGTTGTTGTAGATGGTCTTGGGACAATCGGTTAGAGCCTAGAGGTGTGTTATATTTTGCAGTATCACAGCGCGATTGATCTGGCGACGGGACATTCGCGAGTTTTTGTTGTGCGTTTTCTCGTAACAGAGATACATACGCTACGTCGGCACTGCAGTAGCGGCAACACCCGCGACTGCGTTTCATCTATCCAAGGCGGAGAGAATATCCGTTTGGCAGTGACGGTGGTTCAAGGGGATTTGACCCAATGAAGAAAGAAAAAAGTGAAAAAGCACACACTATATCGTTCGACTTCCGTTATCGGTGCGGTTTCTTGTTTCTTCGGTGCTATATTATGTATGTGTATATATATACATACTGTTAATATTGAGCGAAACTGTTCGCCAAAGAGGAGAAAGGTATATATGCGTAGAGAGATAGACAGAAAGTTAGAAGAGTGTTAAACGGAAAGAGACGAAAACGCTGCAAAAGAGAGATAGATAAAACCTTCGGGATATGATTGGCGGAGAGAAGAGTAAATAATGGTGATCGTGTTTCGTGAAAGCATTGCGGATAGTTTCAAAAAAGGTCGTTTTCTATCAGTTTCTAGTGCATTCGGTTTGTGTATTATACTATTATAACATTGTATAATATGCACCAGCTATAGAACGCTTTTGTTCGTTTATATCGTCTTCGTTTAACCGCTTGGTACTGACCTACCAATACGTGTTCTCCACCTACATACTTTGTCATAATACATTTTTTAAATATTACTGATTAGTTATTAGTGATTAGTGTTATTGTGCATTAATTAGTATAGTTTAACATTATTAATCAACCATCACGATAATATTGCTTTGATATCACTAATTAAGTATATTTTTTTAATTCACCCGTTTTTTTTTTGATTGGTGAATAAAAGCAATAATAATTATTGAATTATTTATATAAGTTTACTTATTTTCAATATTTTTTAGTTTTAAATTTGAATTATTGTTAATTTTAAAATGGATGATGATATTGTATTTAAAGCAAATACTATGGATTTGTTATTTTATAATTTTATTAATCAGTAAAATATTAATCAATCTATAATTTGAGAAATATTTAGTTTAATTTTTTTTTTTCAAAAACATTTACCACTAATAATATTAATAAATTTTTTTTTTATTATATAATGTTGAGTACACTAAAATAGGAAGGAATGTGCTATGTATATTTTTTGATTATCCTCCTCTGCTCCTTTCAGTGAAACCCTAAATAGTTATAAACCATTATAGTTGTTATAGTTATTAAACCATTAGTATAATATTAGGTTTATGGGCACATCAGATTGAACCACAAAATTTTTTTTCTAGATGATTGTTTAAAACTTCAAGTTATTAGTCACCATTTGTGACTCAGAAATTGGTACAGATTAATTATTTAATGAACTTAAGTAATATGCGAATAAAAGTGTTTAAACAAAAATGAAAATATTTCTTTGAAATATGTATTATAATATTAGCATATGTCATTATATTGTGAATAGTAAAAATAAATACTAAGTTTTCTTAATACTAATAAACATACATTGTTGAATAATTAAGTGATCACAGAACGGTGAAATATTTTGTAATCAATTCGAAATGCATTCAAATAATAATTATCACGTATTTAGTGCTTTTACCAAAAAGGCGATGCCGTGGTTGACACTTATTCGTTTTCACTTTTTGTTGAAAATGTCTGAGAAATGTTCTGTGAATAATTTTGGGCGTCATAAATCATCTCTGTCAGTCAGCCCTTATTTAAATCACTGAATAACGAAATTAAAAAAAAAAATAATAATAATAAGAAAAAAATAAGAAAACCGGACGAACGAGATACAGTTGACGGATGTCTAGCATTAAATTTGAAAGCGATCACAGATCGCTAATTCCGGACTAAACGTTAGAATGAGACAGTGTTTCGTTATCTGCCACTTCTTTTAAGGCCCACAAAACGATTTTGCCTCACCAAAATTGCAGGATATTAATCATTTTAGATTCATCCTCGATCATTGTGAGTTTTTATTTAAATTTTTGTCTGTTAATTTTTTTTTATACGGCAAATATATAAATTTAACTTTGGTATAATAATCTAAGAAAACATAGTCATTTGAATAAGTTTAAAAAAAAATACGTTGACGTATTGACTATAATTATACTATATTATTTACTGTTTGTTTTATTTAAAAAAAACCTAAAACATAAATTTTAAAAGCGAAAAATTTTTTTTTTTTTTGCTATAGAAACACTCAACTTAGTCAAACGAGTAGGCTAATTGTGCAGTACGTTAGTTAAAACAACTATTGTTTTGTATGACAATAAAACTTGTTGCATTAGGTAGATTAAAAATTTTGAGCAAATAAAGTATATTATAATATTCTGTTTTGAAAACCATAGACACTTTATTATTCGAGAGTAAATTTAATCTAAGGTATATACACACTGTACTTACAATTTAAAATTATTATATTATTATTTAACGGGTGAATTATCGAAGGATTTTATGATTTTATTATTATTATGGTTACAACAGATGCGGAAATGTCAGTTTATACTGTTTACAGTTGTTTTGATTTAATAGACTGCAGCTGAGAGCCAAAAAGTGTTTAATCAACAGTATTTTATTTTTATTATACTCGAAAAGTTGTTAACAGGAGTCGGGCAGTAATTCCCATTAATTGAAAGGAAAACGTGGGAATGGTGCGATAGGAAAATCGACATTTGTTTTAAATGCACAGGTGGTTATTCATTCAAAATCGTACCTCTGCAATTCCGGATTCCAATACAATATAGTATATGAATTTTCAGGTTGATCATATACATTAAATAATGCCTATTATTTAAATAATATAACATATAATATGATTTCTTTCTGAACAAATTTTGTTTGTGAATCCGTTAACATGTAAATGCGTAGAATATTATACCTACTTAAAGCATTATATTACAATATTGTGCTATAAAAATGTTTTTCGAAAAACTCGTATCCACTATAGAGACACTTCAGTCGTTCTACAGTCATATAAATATACAATAAACAATATTTATATGAATTTATTTTACTTTGTATAATATAAGATTTCAGTATTTTTATATAACATCCATTTAGGAAGATAAACATAAAGTCTATCAGACCAATTTAAGTAAGGTACATATTATAGGTAGCTACATTTGTATTATTTTTATTTACATTTGTGTTCTATACGTATTTTGTTTATACTTATATTACTGTTATTGGAGTAAATAATGTATAATTAAAAACCAAATTTAAAAAAAAAAAAAAATGAATTTAGTAAATAAGTGTATACTTTTAAATCAAAAAAAAAAAAATATATTTGACCAGTTTAATTGATTTTAAAAAACTAAAAATTCAATAATTTAGCAACAAAAATCGTATAATTTTATTATTGCTGTTTTTAAAAGTTCACCTATACGAGTATGTACCAAAATTGTCTATCCATATTCTCGCTAAACTATAATAATGAATTTTTAGAATTTAAATTTCAAATTACTCATTTGCATATTTAGCAAATTTTAAATTGCTAACAGTTTATTATTTTAAAACTAATGAATATTTTAAAATTGTAGTTATACTCGACACTTAGTAGTCAAGTAATTTTCAGTCGTTAGAATATATTATTATACTACACAAATTTGATGTTGAGATTATTTCCTATCAAATCGTTTCTATTTATACACATTAAAAAACAGGAGAAGTCGTTATTTTGTAGGTATCTACCTATGCTAGGTTTGATTGAATCTCATCTTTGATAAACGATTGCATTCGAAAATTACTCTGAGTGAAAATGGTAGTGAGTCTCTATTTCAAAGTATATTTTATAATAATATATATTTAGTACTATGAGGTACTCCATTTTTCAATTAGTAAATTGATAGATTTTAATTTACAACTTATTTCTTATATAATATAATATGAAATTTTACGTTTTTGACGAAGTTTTTCCAAACTTGAATTTTAGATCCTTATAAAAAATTATGTTTTTATGTTTTATATATTTTTAAATTACTATAATTTCAAATTGTTTGACTGAAAAATTGTATTTATGAATATTAATTGAAATTAAAATTACGTTCTGTAAAATACCTATGTTTATTAGCAGCGGAAAAATATCAGTTATTTTTGTTTCACACTTGAAATATAAAGTTATTTTGTAATTATTTAAATGTAGGTATATAATAAAAAACAAACAATAATTTATTTGTCTGGATTTCAGAAATATGAAAAAATTTTGAATTTAAACTATTGGAGATGGGACGAAAGAAAATAAAATAAAATGTGTAGTAAAAAATATTTAATATCATAACTTGTTCCTTCTAACTCATTTAAAGGTTGTATAATAATATGTTCACTTAACCGTTTTTTTCAAATACGCTTTGCTTTTTGACTTGAAAACGGAAATATATTTATTTCTTTTAATTTATGTACCAGTCGAGCTAAACTTATTTTTATTTAGTTTTATTCTTGTTTTGTTCACACAACTTTATGTATTTTACTTAAGTGCCTTTTGTGTGTGTACATATATAGATGTTATAAAACATAATTCGATTAAGAAATACTTTTCGGGCACTTATTTGACCTAAAGTCCACTCGATGTAGACAGTACATGAATGCCTGCACTTACGTTTATACGACCCTCGGCTCAAACAATTCCATAGAATACATTCCAATACAATAATGTTTTTCTATAACTGAAATAAAATATCATTTTTTTTTTTACTGTAGTCTCTTCTGTCCTTATATTGTGTGTGTACGCGTAAGCGTATAGACCCTTCTGTTATATGGAGGAGATCCACAAAACCCACAAATAGTTGGCATGTATTTTGTTTGTCCGTTGGTATAGCTATAGCTGTACCATATCTCTGTGTTTTTTCTGACTATCTTTCGTACACAAACACACCAAATGTGCTTTTTGTAACATTCCTCAATAAAAATCGGCCTTGTTGAGTTATGGCTCCTAAGCTTTATATTTATTTATTTTTTCACTATTTTCTCCCACCCTCCCACCTTTCATAACTGTTTGTGTGTCCTTTTTCCCAGTTTTCATTGACAATAGACCAAGAAGTGATGGTTGGTAGTAGTGTGGGGAAATGTTTATACAATTTGTTCGTTCCACGCTGCAGTCGTCCGGAGGGTTTTTATCACATTACGGGTTCACTGGCGCCAGGCGTCAATAACGTTGAAAAATGAATTCAACACTTTTGGACCGTGTTTATGGGATCGTGTTTTTCCTTGTTGCTGTTTTTCTTTTTTATATATATATATATACATACATACGCGTTTTATGAAAAATGAGCTCTGCAGGACATTCAGATGTGTCTGTGAGAGAAATTCCCTTTATTAAATCGTTATTATGCCTTCGGGGGATGTTATTTTTTTCTTCCAACATGGAAACCATTAGCGGGAGTGAGGGGAATGCTAATTCGATAAAATAATACTGAAAGTTTATTTGTCAAAATTTGTCACTGGATTCGAATTGGATTAGCCAACACGAAACGCTATACGATACTCGTTATATACGCTTTATAATATATATCTTACGCTATATATATATTATACGCACCATATATATGCACCAGCTACCTGAATACATATTAATTAATATAATATCATATATTTGTGTACTCTGAAATTGATCTCCCGTCCCCAAAACACTGCAAGAAATGTTATTATTTATTATGCTTACCAAATGTATTTTAAGTGTGGTACAAATCATATTTTTAAATAGCACTACAGGTTTTGTGTAATTGATTGATTTGATATTGCTAAAAATAATTTAACACATACACTAGTTGGTAAATAATATGTTGATGAAAAACATAATAAACTTTTTTAGTTAATTTTTGTTATTATATTTTTTTTTTTTTTTTAGTGTTGAGTTTAAAGTATTATATAATATTACAAGATTGGTACGACCTTAACCATTATATTATTTCTTTGTATATAATATAACAAGAGAAATTGCATTCTCTGCTGCAGCATCGTAATAAAATTGTGTTGTTCAATCATCTGAGTGTATTTACTATCTAAGAAACATATATAAAGGAAATCACATTTTCTAATAACTTTTATAGGTTTATTGTCTCGACGTTAGAAATTAAATATTTGAAAATAAAACTTATAGATAAAATATAATAAAATTAACAATAAAAACAAATTCAAATAATGTAATAAATGTTTTCCCGGTTCATCGTATAGAAACTGCTGTGAGCACGTGATTTCAGTTCATTGTCATTTCAGTATTTTTAAATTGAATCTATGAAGGTACAATGTGAAATTATATTATAATAATCAAATCAGATAAGTGGTTGGAATTTATTTTATTTCATTATTAAGAATACTTATTAAATCCATCTATAAAGTTTTATTTAAAGATTCAAGTTTTAAAATACTTTAAGTTGTTTGTTATTTAAATCATCATATAGGTAAATTTTATCGATGACGACCGGTAAACTAATTTAATAATAATAAAAAAAAAATAGGCTTTTTTCGTCAATATAACACAGTTTACTTCATAATTTATTCTAGTAGTAAAGTATTTGCAGTGCTAAGTTAATATTGTAATTAAATACACTATGAATATTCATACTATAATAAATTGATTAATTTTTTTCTTGCATTTGATTTTGCAAATTATTGTTTAATTATTTTACATTCATAATCATTATAAATTTTTAGCTTGTGCGTGAAGTATTGTATTTTTGTTCATTATAATGTTTATAATATTTAAAGTATAAATAAATTCAAAAAATATTACGAATAAAACGAATAAACAGTAATATTTTTCATCCCGTAAATTTAACAGAACTAACATTTATAGTTTTTTTTTTTTTTTTATAAAACTAAATTATTATTATTATGATACTCAATACATTATGTATATAGAAAAAACTCAGTTTACGTTGGTTGGCGAACGGCACTTTTGGATTGGATTTTTGTATCACCCAAATTTATTTTCCGTTCGACTTTGGTGACAGACGTCTAAAAATGTCGTAGATATTAGTTCCGCTCTGGCTTATATTATTTTTATATGTACCTACAACTGTGTGGTAAGAAAACATTTCTTTTTAAACTTTATTGTGTCTTCTGTAAGTTGTCACAACATGTTTGTGGATAAATTCGCACCGGGTAGGAATTTTTGCAAAACTTTGTCGTCGCGTCAGTTTATTTAAAACCCCAAAACTTTGTTGAATTCAGGTCGACCGTATCTAATTTCCATTGGTATGTCTTTGACATACCCTCGGGTATCTTATCCTTTTGAATTCCTGTGGAACCGAACAAAATTTAATGGAATTCATAAGTCACGAATGGGGCGAAAAACAAAATAGAAAAGCAAATGTACTCGATGTGTCCTTACTTTATAGTTTATTATTATTGTTATTATTTGTATATGCTTTGTACTATGTGTTATATTTTCACTTATTTCCCCTTGTTATAACGTCATGATACGACGTGGATATATATTAGCATAATACTGTGCCGGTATTCAAATTAATAATGCAATTTTTCACTCTCCTTTCGGTGTTTGTGTTCGTATTGTACTATTATTACCGGTGGGCTGTTTTATATCCGACATAATAAATAAATCGGGTAAGTTGAATGTTAAACAATTTTATTCACCTTTTCCGCCACACTCGACGAAGAATAAGACATGTAACTGTACAAGTTATATAAGTATAATACAGCTCTACGTTTTATCGAGAAAATTGTTGTTATTCAGTTCGCTTCCGAATGAAATCGAATTACACCCTCAGGATTCATGTCAAGTTATGACAGCGTGTGTAACAAATTCGAGTTGTTCTACTTGTGTTTTCCAAATTAAGGAAAGTAGAACAAATTGCTTCGTTATAACTTTCCCGTGGGAGGAATTCGAATGCTTCGCTTCGGAAAATTAATTCCCAACTTTCATTTAATTTAAGTTCGACCGGGGTAGTGACTTAGTGCCACGTAAAACCGATAAGGTTTTTATCGAAGCCAAGGTATCTTAATTGTTCGATTAACAACGATGGAATAAATAAATTAAAAAAAGCTATAAACAAAAACAAAATGTTTACAACAAAGGGTATAGAGTATAAAATACGCTGATTTCCTTCTTTATTTTGCTTCCAAAATCTACTAATTGAGTTTGGAACAAATCTAGAAGGCGTAAACTTTAAAACAATTAGCTCTGTTCTAATTGTCCATAGTTGTAGAAAATTAGTATTCAATTTCTATAGTTATGAGTTGAATTCTTAACTTTTACTTATCCAATCCGAGAGATAGATACGATTAAACATAATACCTACTCATATTCAGTTCTATATATATTATTTATACTAGTTTTTCCTCTGTATGTATAGGCTGTCAATTGGTGTTAATAATATTAATATATATATTTTTTTTAGTATCTGCTTGTTAAATTATTATCATTATATAGTTATATAAATAGGTATCCAATATTTAGTGGTTAAGTGTGTTTATTATTTTTGATTAAATTCTATAAGCTGGTTCTCTCAACACTATAATATCGAGTTGACAAATACCTATTTAGTTAAGCAAATATTATTAGGTTAAATATTTTTTGTTATTTAATTAAACAATTTAAGGTTGTTAAGTAACATAATCTCAAAAAAAAAAAAGAGGTATTTCAAATTTTCTTTTGAGAATGATATAAAAAAAATATAAATTATATTCTAGGTATTTTTTTTTTTTTTTATAACGTTCCTTAACTACACAACTAAGTATCAGATTAATTTTTTTTATACAAAACGGGGATAGTTCATTATTATTTTGTACTGTTATATTATATTCTACTCGTAAGTTCATAACTACATATTATGGACTATTTTATTTTTTCCCTTTAAACTCGGAAAGATGTCGTTGGGGAGTTATATATTTGTCACCTAATATATGCAAACCTATATACGTGTGAATGAGCGAGTGTGCACACTATACACGCATTTTGTGAGCAGATATATGCTGCTTTATATATAATGTGAAATTCACAAAATAGTCATCTTCAATAGAAGCCTATTGCTTTTAATATCGTCGACACGTGTGCTAAAAGGTGTTGCGCAGAGACGGCGAAACTATGTCTGCGTGATTTCTAGTGACATTTTTTTTCGTTCTGCAAATACCCGTACGTTTTTGTATTATGAAATTTTTTGTGAAAAATAAGGAGAAAAACAAATATATATATATATAATATATTATTTATTAATTCATTTTATGTGTTAGGAAAACTAAAAGTTTGGTTTCCGTAGCAACCAAATGATTCAAGACACCTGCTCTCACAAAAGTAAATAACCGTGTTCGTTTGCCATTTAGGGTTAATAATAATATGTTGTTACACTCCCTTCAACTGCTTGTTTCATTATTATTTATTTATTTATTCTTTTATTAAAGAAAAAAATAATTGTCATTTTTTAAATCATATCGTTTTTCTCTTTAGTTGCTATGTTAGTTTTTTCCGTAAACATATTATACTCGGAGCTTTGCGCTGGCTTAATGTAAACCTCACAAACATGAATTAATAGGGTTGTTATATCAATACATCATTCAAATAATTTACACAATACATACTATTTAGTAACTTAATTTTCTATATAATCAATTTTAGTTGAAAACAATATAATATCCTAATTATAAAATGATTTTAAATTTTATTACCCATAATATTATTCACGGTATTTTTTCACGGACATTTTACAAAAGGTCATATTTATTTAAATTATAATTTGTGTAGTAGGATTCAAATAAAAACATTCCCTAATTAAGTATGTATTATACACATGATAAAATCTTAGGGTACGTGTAGTGAATGTGTAAACTTTGTGTGCTTTAATTCGCAATTAATAATAAATATAAATTATATACTCTTGTAGTTTCCAAAATGTAACTCACTTTACTTGGCTCAGGGTTATCTTCGTAGTTGCTTTCGATATATCTATTTATACATTAAACGTATACAAGTACTGAAGTACATTATGTAATTTTATGATAGTGTATACTCATACACTTTTGGCTGTTATATGTGGCTGGTATACATATTTCGAACCGTTTGAAATGTTATCGATTTATGTTTTAATCTCACGCGCTTAAATCAAATTGAAACAGTTTCAAAATCTTATTAATTTGACGATTAAATCGATTCGGCTCAGAACAAAGCCGTTTATAGGTAAAGATGGCGAATGATGCGAAAAGTCAGTCAGGTAAAATAGACGACTGAAGAACTACTATAAGCATAATAAATACGCACACGACCATCTTCGTGTGGACGACTTGTGAGACGATGGGACGAGCTTACTCGCGTTTATTATATATAATATTTATATATAAATAAATGAATCGATTCGTTTGTATGTACTTACTGCAGCGCTGAACACATTTTGTTCAGAGAAAATAAAACTAGCGAGATAATTTTATAGACAAAGACGTCGGATCCAATTAAACGTAAATGCACTTGGCTTAATCTGCCTCCCCTTGCTGCTGCTATGCCAATACCGTTTTACGATGAGGAATAATAATTGTCGTCGTCGGATCGAACCCCGTAAACTTCACCGAAGCGAGACGACTACCGACAGACAACTACGACGATGATCGTAGTCCTCGAGTCTCAGTACCTACATAATATTATTGTGTACATAAGCTTCGAGTGTTGAGTGGCGGTGAAGTACTAATTAATAATGTCCAGAGTAAAAAAAAAATGGCAGCAGAGGTGAATTAATATGATGACGAAAATAGTAGGCATTTATTAAATACTAGATTATGATAAAACAAGTTATTTCCTATATTCACAATGTAGCAATTGAGAGTAATTTTATGGGACGAATAACAGCCACGTCATATTAATATATTAATATATGCACTGATAATAATATTGGAAAAGAATTTTGCAGAAAAATCGCGTATAAATGTATAATGTACATATTATTAAAATATTATTTAGTATAGTAAAATATGATTGATTTATTATTGCGTCTTCTTCGAACATCAACCGATCTACTTTTTATGAACAAAAAGAAAAAAAAATGTTCATATTATATATGACTGTTTTTGGTGTATACAATTTTTAACGAATTCGTCAATAATATTTTGTTTTTTTTTTTAAAAAAATGTTATCGCATTAAGTATAGTGCTTTAATTTGACATATAAGTTCAACACAATATATTATATTATATGTATTTACACAAATTACACATCTACATATAAAGCCATTAGCCATGCATACAAAGTATTTACGCAAGTAAGTTTTGGATAGGCGTTCCAAAATAGTGTATAATAATGTATGAAATGGTTGTCGTGGCGAGGTTTAGGTTCAGTGTAAAAGCGGCTTTTAAATATTACAGTAATCAAAAATAATGAAATGAATAAAATCTATTTATTTCGAACAGTTTTTTTTAATCGATTATAACCGTCTATATGAGCTTCCTTTCAAAGTTCAATCGGTTGTTATATAATGACCAATCATCATATTCTTCATACAATATGTGACTACAATAACCTTTATAATGTCATCGGTGGTGTTTCAGTTAAAAGTTTTAGCAGATAGTTTAATGTTTGCCTTTGGTTTTAGTTTTATTTTCAACATATTATAGTAACATATTACCATAAAGAAAGAAACTCTGTAATAACAATAATAATAGTATAAATTATAACTTAATATTATACTTTTATAGGTGTTGTTTTCGGTATATGAACGTTATCGCGTTTAATTAAATGCTAATGTTTTATGCATGTATATTTTAATTTTTAACTTGTTCTGTGGCTTGCAAAATAATATATATTATGAATATATATATATGTATTTTTAATTTTCAAACATTTACACATTCAAAATATAATTCTTCATTTATATATTTTTTGATATTGTTATGTGTTATGGAAATTAAAACTATATGTGATACTCACCTTTTTGTAGCTAAACGGTTTAATAATTTGTACATAATATTATGTTTGAAGTTTGGATTTTTGAGAGAACTAAACTAATATAAAACTGATGGTGACGAGAAAACTTCTTCAATAGAATTTGGAAAACAGAGATAGAGCTTTTTAAAAAGTTTGTTTATTTTCCCTGAATTAACTAAACAATTTTAATTGTTATTAATTTTTAATCATTTAGTTGTGTCAACAAAATAACTGTATTGCAGAATTGTCAGTATTTTCGTTATTACCGATATTATTTTAATAACAACTGTATTTAATCTGCACAGAAAGAATACATTTAAAATATTATAAATTTATAAACATTATATTTTATTTTAAATTCTGCAAAGTATTATACTTATAGATCAATAAGAAATATTTCTGTACTCAAACAAACTAGAACAATCGTACCCATTGGTTTTAATATATTTTGCTATTGTTCATGTTTGAATAAATTATAAAATTATTTGAACAATAGGTAAAGAAGGTAATATGTCTATGTTCACAAAATTATGAAATTGATATTTTCTAATAATTTTATTGTCAATTGGCTTTTTGTAAAAATCTTAAAATATTATCCAATTTAATTTATAATGTAAAAATTAAATTCAATTACTAAACGGTGTTTGTCCAAACACTTTTTCTCGATATATCAACTTTTGCAATCGTTTATGTACCTACTAAATTGTTGAAACCTCGTAGTAAAATGTATACAGCCCCCACATACTATACTAATTTTATCCAGGTCAGTGGAAATTTTTTTTAAATTATCTTCAATCTTAGTTTTATTATTATTATTATTATTATTATTATTATTCATTGATGTACTAGGAGTCCATTAGAACAATACAGTTTATAATAATACAAGTTTAAACAGATCAATAAAATATATTTTGTTCTAAAAATATTTATGAATTAATTATAATCATATTATTACATAATCGTAAAGGTACCTTATAAGTGACTAATACTATGAATTAAAATATAATAATAAAAATCTAATTCTAGGTAAGATAAACTAATTTTTATACAAACATGTTATGTACAGTTAATAGAAGCAAAAGTAAAAATTCTCAAAAAAGTAAAAATATTTACATAAATATGGAACATAGCTAATTATGATATTAACGTTTTTTTGAGTTTATGGATTATAAATATTTAAACTAACAAGTAAATTTAAGTAAGTGATATATACGAGGTTGCACTTTTTTCATTTAAATATAAATTGGGTCAGGGATGTTCACTGGCTTCTTTCTGTTTGAATAGTCTTCTTTTTTCTCAACACTGACTGTCAGTTTTCTATTATATGCATGTATATTTCCTCTGCTTTAACCACTATATTATTATTTATGACCTCAAAACACTGTAATTTTGAATACTTCCTTCTACAGTCCTTTCCAAATTTAGAAACAATAATTACCGGCTGCAGTGTATTTAATGACTATAACTGTGTATAGAATATTATTTAAAAGTTATTCGATCAGGAAACAAAGTTTAAAACAAAAATAATGATTAATTAACAACAATTTTCGTATAGTAAATTATTATGACAGAATCTAAGTCGTAATGTTCTTATTTACAATTTCGGGTTATCAATTAATGCTATACTTAAATACTTAATACTGACTTATATTTGAGCATGTTTATGATTATTATGATTTTGTAAATAGGTGAATAAATTGATTCACGATATTTTTATTTTAATATGTAAAAACAATATTATTATTTTATTACCATACGAGATGAATATTTTGTAGGTGAAAATATTACTGAGTTCCTTTTTAATAACTACATGTTGACAATATAACTGATTCAATATATTAAGTATATGTTTTTATTTAAATATTGTAGTTAGAGAACATAATATACTTTAAAATATACCGTTGAAATGAATAATTAAATAATTATAGTTTTTTTTAAATATTAAATATTAAAGTTTCTAATTTAATTAGTTATTAATAAATGTTTAATATATTTCTTTGATTGGGATTGTGCGCAAATTAAAAATGTATAAAAGAAATTTATTAAAAATACAAAGAATAAAAATTATTATCTTTACAAAATGTACAGATATCAAGTATGTAACTATTATTACTATTTCAAACTAAAATAGCTTATAATATATTTTAAATTTCAAAACGTTATTATATTCAAAATCAGTATTCAATAGATTTTCTATTAATATCTACCTAAGTATATTTTATGTTATTATTATGCTAGATTCCAAGATAAAGCAAACGGGCTAAGTTATTTTATTATATTATAATATTTTGAGTCATGAGTCATGACATATATTAAATTAAATTTGATAATTATTTCTCAACTAGGTATAAATAATATCTCACACAGATATTTATAAAATATTTTCATTCTCTAATACATTATCAAAAATGAAAACTGGAACAAATAAATCTGTTTTTATTTATTTATGTGTTATTCAGTTGAACAATATATTTGACTCAAGTATAGAAAAATATTCTGCGAGAAAAATGTATAGTTTATTAAGATTTATAAATTCAAAAGTTTATAGTTTTTATAGTTGTAAAAAATTATTATTTTCACTTTGTTTAAAAGTTGAAACTATACTTTTAATTTAAAAGAAAGAAATGATTGATTTTTCAGTGATATTTCAACTATTTTATTGTTTTATTTTTTTTGTTAATTCAATACATGAGTTATATACATTTTTTTTTAGCAATAATTAATTTTAATGTGCACAAGACGTGGTGTTTGTATTTAAAATAAATTAAAGTATTATTAAATTAATCATCGGGTCAATGTTAATAAATTTGTTATTGAATTATCTATTATGGAAAATCTTTTCTATAATGAAGCGATCCTATTTAATTAATTAAATTAAATAATGTTTGTATTACAAATGGTATTCATTGCTGGAAATATGGTAGCTACAACAATTCCTAAATAGATCTATTTTCATTAATATTTCGAGAGAGCGACGGCAAGATTACTTTACGGTTTACTTATATAGAGTACAATTAATAATTATAGATTAGAACGTCGTGTTTTACTTACTAAATACTAATTTATTATTATTATTACGAAATATCAAATAAAATATAAAATTTCTATGTATATGTAATACATATTTTATATAAAAACAAGTGTTTAATTAAAAAGTTTTTTTGGAATCTACAGTAAAATGCAACGTGCACGATTACGTGAAGGGAAATATTTCTATGGTGGCCTGAAAAAAAAATTGAGGGAGATGAGATAACGCTGTAAAAAAAGGAAATGTCTCGACCATTAGTTTATCGCGTAAGTAATGGTTGCGCAGAAAATTTGAAGCAGGTAAAAGAAAAATTAAAAATCTAAAGCAATTATTTAAATTGTAAAATTCATATTTCTTTTAAATTTAATGTGTATACAACTGTTTACTAGAATTTAGGATTTGTATATTATTTAGACATTAGTACCTAATTTAGCTATCAGAAACTTACTGAAATTATTAAATACACGATGTACAGAAAAACCTATCATCATATAAATCTTACAGTATGTTTATAATATAATATAGTTTCTATATTAAAAAGTACAATTTCTATAACCTAAAATGTTTTTTTTTTTATTCTTTAATTAATTTTTCTTCTAGCTGTATAGTCGTTTTCAATTTAACCTTACCATTGAATATGTCAATTGATATATTACATGGATTATCTATGGATTATTCAATTTTAATTCAGAAAAAGATAAAAAAAAAAAAGTTAAATTGATTATTAGGTTTTGGGATTTTACTATTTTAATCACTCAAAATACCACCTTAGTCAAATTTGTAATCATTAGTTCATAAACTCCTGTCAAAAATAAAGGTTAAATTAAATATATTATGATCTAAAAAAAAATGTTGAAAAACATGTACCAAACTTGTGCAAAAAAATAAAAAAATAAATATATTTTAAATAGTTCTATTAATTAAATAATAATGCTAATATAAATAAATATGTAATATAAATATATTTCAAAATGTTAAGTTATTAATTTTCATTAGCTATTTACATAGTTATAAATTTATAATACAAGTTATTAAGTTTAATGGGTATAGAAAAGTTTAGGTACCTACCTATAATAGGAATATTACAAATAAGCTAATCAAGCCTAATGGTGAGACACTCCGTATAGTCTGTATATATTTGTATTTTAAGTAAAATACATTATTATATTATGTAGATACTTTGCTCGGTGGCCTAAAAACTAAAAAATAATCAATATTTAAAATAATATGTATTAAAAAATACATCTATATGTTCTTTTGCTCAATTTCTATTCATTTTATCATTCAAATCATGTAATTTTTTCTATGTCACGTATTAGATAATAACAAAAAAAAAAAAATGTCTCCAAGTTAACATATTGGCTTTAATGTGAAAAAAAAATACTTTAGTTATATTTTATATTATGTGTACTTTTATGTAGGTAATTGTATTTATAATTATTGAAATTTAGTTGACTATTCTTAGATTGACTATTTGTTTTTATTACTCGCTTTTTATTGCGAAATAAAATTTAAATAATTTAATATGTTATAATATCTATTACTATATCATTATTAAATATTAATTGATTTTACAATACATAAGAAGACATGATAGTTTTTTTTTATGAAACATAGTAATGAAATATTAGGGTTAAGATACATATAGAACCATTGTTTTGTTATCATATTTCTAATTTGGAAGATGATATGAAGAATTATCGCATATTTAAACTATGTTAAATTGAGCTCGTATTTCCTCTAATCTAACTGATCAAGATTTTCTTAAAAACAAACATACTGTACATCGATTATCGACGTATTTTGTAAGACATTTTTAAACGAAATACAATTTCTATTTTAAAACATACCATCTGTGTTCAATTTCCAATCGATTGATTGAGTAACATACGATAGTTATTAATACATTTTTAATTCAAAAACAAAAAGAAACGCAGAAATAGCTATCTTATTCTGCTTATGAACAAATACGAATTTTGTGTTTATAAGAGAAGTTGAATTTGTTGATAATAAGTTAATCAATGACTGACTGTTAAATTATTTTAATTTGTATTAATATAGATCAAATTTTGACCAAGACAATGCCCAGTAACACCGTATAATATTGTATTCATCATTACATTAATTATTTTATGTATATTATATATTATATTATTACTGTAGTAATTCATACACCAAAAGTCTTAAATTCTCCAGATTTATAATTCAAATCCAAAATAACTTATTTTTAAAGAAAAAAAAAATAGAATAGGTCATTACCTTTTTTTTAATAGATTAATATTTTTTTTTATTTAGTTTTGAAATATTTAATAGTAAGTATAAGTGTGCAAAAATGTTAATCTATACATATTTAAAATGTTAAACAATGTTATTTCCTTGTAAGTTATAACTTATAAGTATAAAAATTATTATAATAATATATCTATACTTATTAATTAATATTTATAGTATAGGATTGTATATCTACCTAAATTATCCTTAATTTCTTCATAATTATTTATGATTTAAAAACATAGTTTGTAAATTTCAATGTATCGTAATTGAATAGATGAATATATGTATTAAAGCAATAATGTAAGGTCGTAATAGATTTTTGATTATTTTTTAATTTGATTATAATTATTATGATATCTATACTGTTTATTTAGTACTTGATAAATGGTTAAAACAATTTACAATAAGCATCGTGGCACACGATAGAGTGTGATTTACTATAAATGTTTTGCTGTTTATGAATATATATTTTTTTTAAAGAGTTAATTTAAAATTTTCATTATGTAGTTTAAATTTAAATAATATAAAATATTATTAATATTATATTAATTTTAAATATTAGATTAAGCTTTGATAGTTTAAATAAATAATGTTAAAAGTATTTAGTATTTTTATTTTATTAGAACAGCTCCCGAAAAATGTAAAAAGCTTCTTATAATAGGTCATTTAGAAACTTAGTATATATAATATTTACTATATTATATTAAAATAGTTGGAGTTTTTTTTTTTTTTATAATATTGAAGTAATATATTATTTTTGCCTTTAATTTGATGACCCTATTTTAGTTAGATCATTTAAAAGCATAATACTATAAAATATAAGTTAATCCAATTTTGTACAAAAGGTTTCTTGGAAGAATTTAACCCTTATGCTATAATTATTTTATAAGAATGTATATTGTATAGTTAAAACAACTAGATTTTAACGGAAATCATTGAAAATATGTGTACCTAACACGTGTTTGAGTTCTTGAAAAACAATACAGCTTAATAATTTATTTCGTCTACCTTTAATATATTCCTTTCATTTCCACAAAAAAAAAAAAGAAAAGAATTCTTTAGTATTAATTGGACAAATGCCAACTATTATAAGTTTGTTGTGTGTTTGTAATTGTTTCTTTCTTTTATATATGTCTATTTATTTATTCAAAGCTTTCAATAGTTCTTTAGGATGTAAATTCGTAAATATTGTCTTATCAATCATATTTTCAACATAATATTATCTATGATTAATCAGGAATTAAGAAAACATTAGAAATTAAAATTGTATCTTATTTATTAAGTATTACATAACATGACTTTCTAATAAATATAATATTTTATGATTTTAAATCAAATTTAAGTATATTTATTATTTATGTATTTTATAATAATAAAATGTATAATTATTTTAGCCAATTGTTCGACATCATCGGTACATCGGTAAATGCGTGTGTTCTGTAATTCTAATAGATGTTAATGGCATTAAGCCGAGTATACAGAAGAAATAGGATTGCATTTTAACATTACTGTATTCATATGCACACATAAATTCATATGAACATCGAAAATCCACGATCAATTAAAAAAAAAGGTGGGAATAATATTAGAAGATACTTAGAAAATGCTGTATCTAGTTCTCCACTAATTAAATTTTCAATTTGCATTAATAAGAACGAATTATCTTAAATTTCAATACTTATTAAACGATTTTATAAAAATATTTTACTTTTGATTATGTAATAAAACATAAGTATATTTTTTTAATTTTATAAAATCATTTACTTTTCCAAAAACACATACATTTACTTAAAAAATATGTGTAATTATACAAAGATCCACTTTGTTAATTACAAAATGTATAAGCGCACGTGCATAAATGTGTGTGTGTTTTAAAATAGCAGACGATATTAAATAATGTCCCTCATCTGAATTAGAAGGACAGAGATGGGGTTTGTACATTTAGGATTTTGGGATTCCCTACGTGCTTGAGTCACTTGCCGAACGTAGCGCATGTACTACGGTGCGGAGGTGGTCTGCATCACTTATTGGTCTATGACTCTCTCGTTTAACAAATTGAAGCTACATAGAATCTTTCAAATGCAGATCGCGTACACCTAATATCAACGATACTACCAACCCACCATCCAAGCCTTGCCCTCTCACCGTCGGTTCGATGAGCTTTTGAGTACGGACACGTTACATAGACTAGGGATGTGGATCGGTTGGCTGACATAATTTGCATCGTCCACCGTTTTGACACTACCATCGCTGACCACTGTTGGAACGTCAACAAATATTCCTCTATACACGCGTGGTGAACTGCGATGTACACAATTATATGTGAGATAATAATACACGGTGAGTAACAAAAATATATGTAGCAATATTTAACAGTATTTTTTCATAACTGTCTTCACATACCTATCTATTTCTTTTTAAAATTTTGTTTTGTTATGACTTAAAATTATTTAAAATATATATTTTCAAAACTATTAGTGTTTTTTTGAAATATAGAGGAAATCTTACGTTTAATGGGTCCCCTATATACGTAAATAGTATATATATTATTTTAGTGCATTACTTTTTATGTTTCGAAATATTAAAATGTAAGTAAAGGAATAGGAAACTAAAAGAAATATTATATAAGTTTACTGTACGTCATAAAAATATATATTTATATATAATAATATGAAGTTGCTGGCAAAAGTGTTTCAAGAAGTGAAAAGCGAAGACTTTCATAATTTAATATTATTATAAAGGGTTAAAAAAAAGGGAGTAAAATAATTTTCTTTAGAAATTATTTTAATCTAATAATATAATTAATTAACGTTATTAGGGAACATTAACGTATTTGTCATTATATGAGCATTTTTTTTTGCGTACACAAGAAAATGAGACGGTGTGGTAGTTATGGCGGTTGCGGTGTTAGCGATACGCGGTGTGGTAGAGGCGTAATTAATATCGAAGAGCCGCATAACTTATTATTAATGGTCCTTTCGACATTTTCTACTAAAATTATCTTTTTTCCTTTTATATTATCCACTACGCTATTTTCATGTATATATGTTTGGTTCCGTTTATTTTAGTTTTTTTTTTTTAAATTTTTGTCTTTTGTGCTCTCGGCATCAGTGACGATGGTGGTGTGCTGAAAAATTAAAAAAAAAAATTCAACGAAAGGTCTTGGGTGCGTCGTAACTAAATAATAATAAAAAAAACGTATGGAACTTACAAAAGAAGCCCCTCCCTTCAGCCTGATTACTTTAGGCATACCCTTAGGTTGAATCGAAACTATAGAGCGATGGTAATATCAATGATTGATTATTGTATGTGTTGTATTTATACAATATGTATATAATATGTGTGAATGTGTGTGTGTGTGTGTGAGCGTAAATAAGCATACGGTACGTGCACTGTCAACTCAGGTTGGCGAACAGGTGTGACAAATGATTCAACACGGTGCTCTGCTGGGCGTGGCATATCCATTATCAGTAATGAAAGAAATCATAGGACAATGCGCTGCCGCCCGGGATACCCGAAAATAAGTCAAAGTGTGTGTGATTCATACCACGTCAATACTTTTCACTGTTCTTTTCTTATAAACCTTATTTCTTTCAAAGTTTTCGCTTTAAAAGATTAAAAAATCAAACTAAGACGAACGATTTTATTAGCCGTCTCAAACCGACGGACTTTTTTTTGCATACGCGTGGTGTTGCGGATGGTATATTAACACTAGCAGCTAAGACTATATTATTATTATAACCATGATCATAATAGAACTCACGGTTTTTGAGCTTAAAATACAAAAAAATAAATCCAAACTTTACTTATTTTAAAGCACGTGGTCTTATAAAAAAAAAATGTTCTATAAACACTCGTTTAAGTAAAACCAAAACAAATTCACCAGGCATTTGCGGTGACTTATAAGTAAGGTCTATTGTTATGTCTGTGCTGTATAATATTATGTAATATACATTCTGATATAATGTTTAAACTTCACCAGACATAAATATTAAAGCCGAGTCAGGCCGTTTATAAATCCACCATCTTATGGGAAAATGTATACGACGCATTTATATATGAACAACAACATCATACATATAACAAATTACAATAAGAGTTATTCCAAATTGATTATGTACCATTACCAAAAAAAAAAAAAAAAACTATACCTACTATAATATAGCAATCACTTCATTTAAAAACTTAAATCGTAGCATTATTATAAATAAATTAAATCACTATTATTAATCAGTATTATTTATTTGAAAATGTGTGTCTTTTATAATAATATGTTTAAAAAAATGTTAATCTGTTTATTATAAAAGTGAGCTGTTTTTTTCAACTGTAAATATCAACTGTTTTTTTAAACAAAATAAGATTGTCTCGACCTTGTTATACTAGATTGGATGTGTTAGAGATTAAATATTTAACCATAACATATCAATTTTAATATTTATTTAAATAATATTTGAAATCCGACCTTAAATTAACTTTCAATAATAAAAATATTTTTTTCCAGATTTATGATCCAATAATATACTATAATAATAATCAATAATGTTTCATTGTTCATCTCAAGTAATTAATGAATCATGAAGACAATGTATATTGTTCTGAAAAATCGCGGTAAATTATGTATGTTATATTATTATATTTAAGTTATAAATTTATAACCTGCATTAATTTTCTACTACTTTAAACTAATAAGTAGGTGTTATAAATCCTCATTAATAATTTTAAAAAGCTGACGAGTTGATACCGCTTTACTATATAGTAGTTGTCACTGATATGTTAAATTTGAATTCAACATTTTATCATTGAATACAAAAAATGATTCCGAACGGAGACGATTTTTTTAGCCCGATGTCACCAAGTACATTTCATGATATATTATATTAAAGTACACTATTAGTATTACGGTAGTTTTATTTAACTTTTGACGAAAACATATTTATTATATTATTAATATATTTTTACCATATTATATTATTTTCATTAAATTTTGAATAAATACCACTTTACCGTAAAATATAATGAAAGGTTAATTTGCACAAATAAGTATTTATTTATTTTGAAAAGAAAAAGAATATTGTTTATGCATTTTCAACAACAAAACAATTTAATAATTTTCAAGATCTTACAAATTTTGTCAAAATTCTAAACTCAAACTCTTATTAAAAAATATTTTGACTTTTTAGTTTTTTATTGATAAAAGAAAGCCGAGAATATTTTAGTAAATTTTCAAGCATTTTAACCAAGCAATTTTATGTATATATATTATATAGGTATATAAAAAGGAAAATTTCATACCTATAATAAATACTGGTGTCAAAATATTTTTAAAAATATACTATGCGTTTGTTTTGGTGAAAATGTCAAGTATCTATATTTATTAAGTTTTGAGGTACAGCAAAACGAAAATAGATTCTGTTAAAAATTAGTTTCGTTGAATAATTCTCGTTTTCACTTAATTAGTTGTTTGTTATTATCGACTATAAAAACAAAAACTGAGCATTTTTAATTTTGACCACTTATAGTCTATATATATGAACTAGTTCCAATATTTTACCAGAAATTATCAACAAAGATAAAAATTGCAGAATTTTTTCGACCACATATACTTTTCTACTAATAAATTTTAATATCAATCAAGTATTAAGTATTTTATCAGTTAAAAATATTTAAATTTAAGTTTGACTTTGTAGTATATTTAATGCTAATAAGTAATAAGTCATTATTCATTACTGTCTATGTCATGACTCACGATATAAGGCAAAATAATATAATGAATTAAGTTGGGAATGAATAGGGGTGATATGAACATGGTTTCGAGAAATGATTTAATTATAAACACGACGTAAAACAATTATTTGAATAATCGTGTAGTAGCTGCGGGTACACCTAGTTATATCATAATGTGTACACACGTGTAAAGTCGTCGCTGAATAAAGCTCATGTTTATATTTTATTTCTGTAAAACACGCATATGGTCAGTCAGGTGTAAAAACGAACACGTCTGTTGGTGACAAAATGTTCATCGCAGTCGTTTGTCGACGAAGAGGATATATTATTATTATTACATCTCTCATTCTGTTAGTAAATTTCGCCGGTTATTCTCTGGTGACCCCCGGGGGTTTTAGGGTGGTTACTCTGTGGACAAAAATGTATATATAAAAAAAAAACTACAGTGTGATACACGTGCTCCCTATTTTCCTCATAGGGACCCGTAAATCAAAATGCGCCTGTTTCCCGCCCACGTTCAAATGTAACCGTTTAACGATGCGTGTCGCAAAATCCTAGTCACTCGTCCGAAAATAACGTTATTTTTGGTTTTTGGACCGAACGATTCTAAAATAAAATAATAATAAATGAATAAATAACACTTTTTACAAGCCACGTAACTTTAAGATCTCATCTTTAAGTATTACACAACATGACATAGTATTCACCTATAACGTTCTTTAATCTTTGTACATACTATTTAAACGCATTAAAACAATAGATTACAATGTAAGTTTGAAATAAGTCTACGTTTGGAAATTAATAATATAGTTTCCTATGTCTATTATGGTTTTTACGGCATAATAGCGTCGTCATTACCATGTTAGCCAGTCTGCAGTCTCTAAGTGTAAAACAAAAATCTTCACCATGTCTACCTTAATATCATTTGTTTTTCATACAATAATTCAATGAGAGCTTTTCATTCGTACTTTTTTCTTTTTTTATCTGTAGATCGTGTTGATAATTTAGAATCATCATAACGGTATATAACGTATATTATTTTGTCTTCAGAAACTTGAAACTTGAAAGTAGTTCGGGGTAAAATTGGTAAAATGTTAATTCTATAATATGTATTCATTGATCTATCAGAAAATTTAAATAAAACTAGTATATGTATATATTTTACTAAAGCGCGTTCTAAAATTAAAATGCTTAACTATCTTTAATGTTTAAAACTAGAATTTAAATTTTAAATCATTGTCGAACTATAGAAGATTCATTCTACAAAGTTTAAATTAACATATTATGTTATTCTTGATGAGTTTTTGTTATTTTTTAGATTTTGAATTACCTATTGGCTATGATAAAAAGAATTGATATATCAGAGTGGTTTTTTATCCCTCATGGATTTAAAGCTATCGAGACTGGACTATTTTTTTTATTGTTTTATTTTCTATCTATTACCTATACACTATCAGTTTTATTACTTTCACTATTTTTAACGTTTTGTGGCCAGTTTATTTTTTATTCTGCATCGATTTTCATTATATAGTCGCTTGGAAATTTGAACAAAATTTTCAAGTCTTTTTCAGTTATACATAAAATATTTATTCTGGAAAATAATATTAACCAAAAAATATTTTTGGAACAAAAACAATAATATATTTTAATTTTAGTTTTGTCTGTTTAAGTTTTTACTGAGTATTATAGAAGTGTTAAAAAGTTTAATTTGAATCTAACTTCAAGTAGAAATCGTTCCTTATTGATGCTTTATATAATATAATAGAATAATTTTTCTAAAATACTTTGTTCGTTAAAACTATGTAAAATAATAGTGATTTTATTTACTATGATTTTTATTTTTTATTTAGAAGACTTTTATTTTAAATTATTTTATTATTTAACATTATAATTATCACATATATTATATATATTAATTTTAAGTCACAGAAAATATAGTTTAAAATTTTGCTAGAAAGAATCACAATTAAATGCTACAGGACATTTTTAATTATGAAATCGGCGTTATATCTATAAATTAATTTTATATTTTTATTCTAAAATATTTCATAGTTCTAGCTTTTATGATAGAATACAATTTAAATCTAAAAAATAAAAATAATTTAAATGTTTGGAAAACTATTTAAATATTATTAAAAAAAAAAAAATTAGTTTAGTAATAATTATAGTTACAATTTAGTTATGTTAATAACCAATAAGGGTAATAGTCAATATATTAGTCCATTTGTTCTTTACGTATAAATTGTAATATTTACGATGATTAATGTATATTACCTAATTAAAAATTATTTATTTAAAAAATACAATGTCTGTATAAAGTCTTAATATTTAGTCATGAATAATGTGATTTACAGATGTATCACCAGTAATTAAATTTTTTGAATCTAGTCTTAAAAACGTACAATTTTAATCCTTACTATAAAATATATGACACTTTCGGTTGCAAAATAACATCATTGTGTTTCACATCAAGTGAAGTGCAATGTTCTAAAGTATGATTACGCGTTTGCGTGTGTAATAATTTCTGTGACTTAACGTCAAACGAATATTATAAAAAAAAAATGTATACTCGATGGTTTATACATATTACAATGTGTTACGTTATTGTTGTTATCGTCATTTTTGATGATTAGACTATATCCGTAACAGTCCTCTGGAGAATCACCTAGTCGTTATCAACCTATACTGACATCATATCTGATAGGATGTATATAGTACCTATATTTACGTGCCATTTACGTAGGATGTTGGGTGTATACGTACGTTGCCTGCGTCTAAGATACTGAACTCTTGGGAATGTCGTTTCGACTATACTGAATCCAAATTCTTAATGGAACCTTTGGTACTAAAGTTTCCGTTCTTGTTTCATGATAATGGTAATGTTATAGCGCATAATATATACTTCTAACTCTAGTGTTATCTATTCAAATATTTGTTTTTGGATAGATATTTTATACAGTATCAACTCTCAAAGCACACTTCATTGTAAAGAAAATCACGGTACATTTTTCACTGCGAGAATTTACGTATTTGAAGGAAAAATATAATATAATATATAATATCTATTATTAAATACAGCTATTTATATACTTACCATATATAACAATAACAGTATTGATTAATGAATTATATTCGTGTATTATAAATATTATATACATATCTATTTTTTTAGTCATAAAAATTATTTTTAAAGTTTAACTAAAAATAAAATAGCTTGCATATTATCAAACAAATGAGGTAGTATAATGTCATTATATAATTAATATTTATATATTTTTTATTTTACATATTATAAGTATTACAATTTAAAATAATTGTAAACTTACCCACGTTATGTATTTGTATTGTCTTATTATAGTGTGTATTGTGTAAAATAAATTTTTCCGATGTTCTTAAGCAATAATCAACATTTTAATCAGATTTTTCCATTTCATACCAAAATAGACAATCAATATTTTCAGTGTGATATTCATTTAGTGTTTAGGTGTAGGTATATGACTTAGTCTTATGACAGTGTTCATTGAATTGTCTTTTAATAATTTCAATTCCCATTAATCAGTGATTATTCTATAGTATAATATTGTATATTAAGATGTCTTGAACACTGGTGTACCTTCATCAACGGATACGGGTCTACTAATGTTGCTAGATTCCAGATGTGCTTGTATCATCACAGACAACACCTTTGTTTTACCATACTCTACTTTGGTACTGAATAATAGTAACTAAGCTATATATTACTTTCCGTCAGCTGAAACTGTTAGAACTGTCATTGTAAGCTGTCTAAAATAAAAAAATTGAATCTTTACCTGCGTCCGGATGACAAAAATATATTATATATCAAAATTTAATTATTCCTATTTAAAATAATTATATGTATTTATATTCTAATAATTCTGACTCTACAGTCTACGGACAAATAACGAGAATAATAGTAAAATGTATTTTATTATTTATAAAGTGAACACAATAATATTTCATGTATTCATAAACACGCTTTATTATTTTTTAAAACATTATTTCTGAAAGTTTTTATTACAGTTATTAAATTATCACAGTCGTATGTAAATCATGTGGGAACTTCTTGAACAATCGCTATCATAAATAGTATTATACTATGACTGAGTATCAAAAATTAGATGCATTTTACGTCTTATCTTGTTATTATTTTTTCACGTAGAATGGGATTATCCTATGATGAGGGTTTTTTTATTTAACATACTTTATGTTACGTAAACATCAAACCAAAAAAATGTGTTTTTTTTTTATGCAAATGATATTGATAAGTAATTATTGTCTAGTTATATTGTTTTGATTATTATACATTTCATATTTGTTTACGTATTAAATCACCGGTGATATTTTAATTAATCTTAAATAACTATAATTTATAAAAGATCCAGGAAATCCATAATACTATTATATATTAGGATTTCAGTAATTTAATCTGCGATATTTATGTTATTAATTTAGTTTATATTTTATACGTGATTTATTCATTAAATATGACCTATAATAATAATATAACATATTAAAAAAGAAAAAAACACTATTAAAATTTTATAAAATAGTTGAAAAACTGTATTTTATTGATTATAAAATAATCAGACTAAGAATAAACTTAAATAATAAAATGTTTACTTTATAAAATGGTTATTAGGTACTTCTTTTTGAAAAAATTGCACAATAATTAAGTCATAAAACTTTTTTTTCTAGGTATACTTGAATTTTTGTTTTTTTTTTTTTACAATATTTTTAACTCACAACAGAAATGGCGCATCTTTATTTTATTTATCCACTGCTCATTTTAAAATGTAAAACTAAGAACGAATTTGTTCTTAAAAATAATATCATAAAATGAATAATGTACTACGTCTGCTTACTTTAATGAAATAATGAGTTTAATTATTTTAAATTCTAAATTAAGCGAATATGTAATCATTTACAATTTTTTCTCGCATGATGCTTTCATAAGAGTATAAAACTTAACAGATGCAGAATACAGATATAAACTATTTAGACCGGTGAATGATCAATAACTATAATAATATTAATATAGAGTAATTTAATCATTGTTTTTTGATTAAAATTATTAATTATTAGTGGTTTCAAGTTTTAACTTTAAAAACTCAAAAACGCAATTTTACTTTACCTATATATCAAAACTAATTCAGTCAAATGCGATTTATACTTAATTGTCTTACTAAAATAAAAACTAAAATAATATAAAATATTACTTATTATTGTTTAAAAATACAATATAATATATATATATATATATTTTTAACATGGTTACAGTATTTTACAGTTTGTGGCCATTAACACACATAGTATTATAATATATGGATATGAAATTATTTAAGAATATCATGTGAAATTTCGTTGTTTTTAGAATTAACAGTATTTTTAAATTATGAACAATACCATGCTATTATATAAGTTATTAAAACCAAATAGATAGGTAATTAAAACATTTGGATGGACTTTTTTGGAGAAAATAATGTATTATATAGTATATTGTGTGCATTCAATCCATCTGCAATATACATAATTGGCATGCACGATTACTTTTCATATTGATAATGACGATATTTTGATCATACGTTAACTTAAGTGCACATTATAATATTGGTGGTCTAGTCGTGTAGCATGTCAACAGGGTGCACACGGTCGATTGTTAGTCTTTGCGGCAAGAGAATCTGTTGCCATTGTCGCGCAAGAAACGGTCGTCAGCAACAATTCTGCCACCACCATCGTCGGTGACTTTTACAAACTGTTGAACCCGACGTCACGGGCAGGCACACACCCTTCTCGTACACATAACTACAGCGCACGTGCAATGTTCGTATAAATATACACAATGCGCTGCCGAGCCCCTTTGGGTAAAACCGGAAGACCAAAAACTGAATACACGCGAGTTATATTACTGGTATTATTATCATCGTCATCATAATCATCATCATCGACATCATAACCACCGTAGTCGTCGACAACATAGTAAGAGATGATTCATTTTAGCCCCTCGCGTGAAAGTCGGAAGAAGTTTTGGGAGAACTTCCTCCCCTGACGGCTGAAAGACCTTGTTCCGGTGGCGACAGCAGTGGTGGAGTAATACGGGTTTCCGGGATATTCGTCTTTATAGTATTATTATTATATAACGCAAGTATAGCGTGCAGGGTATGAGCCACACGCGATCGGTCGCGCGCTCGAAATCACCACCACCACTACTGAATGATGACGGCCACCCGCTGTACACAACTACCTCCACCGCATATACCGTAGACTAGTACCATGGTAGTAGTATTCCTGCAGGTGTAAGAACTGCTACCCGTTACTACTAGCTACTATATTATAACTACCATTATTACTACTTCTACCACTACTACTGTCTACTACGAAGAATATACCACGACCGCGATCTTGTTCCACTATATAATATATTATATTATACCAGTGTCGGTGATTCCGAGCGATTTGATATCTACTCGCCCGCCTGCCAACCCATTACCGGTATACTTTTGCGCTCGCGTTGCAGAGTGTATATATACGCCATTAAAAACGGAAAACTCTTCTATCCATCCACCCTTCGGGCTTTGGCCATTACCCACAGCAGCTATGAAAGGCGGGTGGACGCACGTCGGCATTATATTTCAGACCATCAACTCCTCGGACCGTATAGATAAATCAAACCGTGTCCGCAGGTCAAAACCATAACTAATGCGAATACTCACTCCGCCGTCGCGACCACTCCCTCAACGACGCGCGATTTTTCCCCTCTATACACAGCAGCTACCTCACTAGCCACAAATACACACACACGCGCGCGCGCGCGCGCGCGCCCGCGCACCACACGACACATCACCACCCTTAACAACCCTACCACGCTCTCTAACAGTAGACCAGCCCTCGTCTCTTGCTTTATATGTACACCACCACCACTAGCCCTATTCATTCCCGCCTTACACTTTTTAGGTTCTGTTGATATTAGACACCCATCTATCTATTTATATAATATATACAATATACATGTGTGTATATATGTATAATATTATATATATATATATGCTAGCACTACGGTCGCCTTAGAGGCTATCGATCGATTCTGATCGTGTGCTACTGCTGCTGTTGTCGTCATCGTCGTTATACGATAAAGTCGGACCGCAGCAGTTTTTGTCCATGCTTAGTTAACGGATTTTTTTTTTTTTTATGCACTTTTTTGTGTTTTATTACGTGTTTTTTTTGGAATCTTTATATATATATTATATATAAATACTGATAGATTATGTATCTTACGTGTAGTAGTCTTTGCGTTCCGCGTCGTTACACAATAATAAATATTTTATGCGTATATACTGTATTCTTCTCATCCCAATCTACCCGAACGACATACTCGGATTGGGAGGAAAACGAAAAAAAATAAAAACGATATAGTAACCACCAACCATCACAATCACTAGCTAGCCAACTAAATAAAATATGTATTGATTTTGTTTGTTATTTTTATTTAGTTTTTGTTAAATTTTTGTTTTCACAGCTTATAACATGGTGAATGTAACGAGACAACGTGTATATAAATCCATCAAAAATGACAAATCGTATTTTTTTTTTTTTTGTTTTTTTGTTATAACATATGTATATCGTTTGAATTACGTATTTGTTAGATAGTATTATCAAATTATACTATCATTTTGATCTAGATATTTATTTTGTGCAGTTTCATGATATGTTTATATAAAGAAAATTTAGAGATTTCGTGTTTTTATGTCTGTAAATATTGTATTGAGATAATAAAAAAATATTAATTTAAGAATCATGTAGTGACGAAATATAATTGATTCTCTATTTCGTATGTATTTTTTTACTTTAAGATAGGTAAAAATAAATCACAATATTGAGCAGTTATTGTGACTATAACAAGTTTATAGACCGGAACAACATTTGTTTCGTTTTTGTATGCTAATCCAACAAATGAGAAAACATTGTTGCGTGCCAATATCAGAATCGAATCCAAGTGTTATTTAAATGAATAGTTACAACTTAAATAATGAGTAATGATTTTATTACGTATAAACAAAATACATGTAACTAATAAAATAAGTGGCTGAGTGACATGAAAGTGCTCTGGTGTTGATAGCTTTGGTACATCTGCTGTTGCTGGTTTTCGGGCTTCATTATATACTGTGGTGCGTCTCTTGTTTGCATCGAACTGTAGCCTTCTGGGTGTAACCAGGCGTCCTTATAGTTGTTGTTGCAAATTCGGACTCGTATTTGATATTGTGCAAAAATACTATTTAATAATTATAATTTAAAGATGTGTTTTCGGAGACTAGGTGACCTTACTCGAAAATGTATTATTATTGCAATATAACTATCGGTGCGCTTACTGTCCGGACACGTTTCATGGTCATAGTAGCATATGCATCTCCTCGACACGAGGCATGGTCATACTAATTTACCTTGATATCTCGTAGCCCATAACACCTCCCCACAAAAAAAAAA
>VUJU01002372.1:2634-23816 GCA_009835225.1 Aphis craccivora
ATAATAATAATAATAATAATAGTTATAATATTATATTTTATAATATAATATTATAATATATTTATTATAGTATTATTATAATATATAATTATATTATATTATATTATTGACTTATTATTAATATTAGAAAACATTTTTATCTATAGTTTTTATTTTCAATTATTAAAGATGGTATATTTAAAACAATGTATTAACTGATTATAATAATCGTTTTTCTAGATTATCGTCATTTAAAGCCGTGAAAATGTGGTTGAAAAAATATAAACTCATCACATATTGAGTATACAGACAGGTAAATTATGATTATATGTATATAGGTTCGTGTGAATTATTATGGAACCCCCTAAATAGATCCAATAACGTGGAAAATGGAAGTGTGACAAAATTGGGATAGGTAAACTATTAGGATACTGCCGTCTAGTTTCATTGGGTACATATTGTCGTACAGGTATCGTCTAGGTGTATAGATTCGTATGGATTGTTGTGGAATCTGAAGGATAGTCGTGGCATTTTCATCGGACCCAATAACGTAGAAAATGGAAATTCGAGATAAATTCAGTAGGTATACCTGATTATTATACGATAATATAGTCGTGCAGTTTCATTTGGTCTATATTGTCGTCGAAGATAGCAAAAACGTTTGCATAATATTCTATAATGGGTTTACAGTTTCGCGGGTTTTAGTAAACAGTGTCGTATTTTTTTTTTCTGTCTTCCGGTTTTTGGTTAAGGTCCGCCCGCTATATATTTCCGATTACGCGCATGAACACTACGAGTGGCGGGGTTAAAGCTATGTGTACTGTCGTCCCCTCGCGCATTCTTCTAATTCTTTTTCTTCATATTTTTATTTTTTTGTCGTTGTCGTTGTCGACGTTTTTTTTTTTTATCGAAAAGCAACTCCGGACGGACTACGTTACTACAAATTTGTGTCATTTGTCACAAACAGTTGTTTTGCCCGATGCGTAATAATGTTATGTATATAATATATATATATATACACACTATATAAGTCCGCAGGTACAACTCGAAATTGAAATATTTAATTACGCGTTCTGCGAAGACTACACACCTAGAAACCGAAATTTGTCTGAGGGCGTATTATTATTCACTACAACACTATATGTGCATCTACCGTCAGCTCTAATGGAAACGTGGGAAATACATAATAATAATATGTATTATTACAACACATTTTCTTATGGTACGCCTAAAGTATATTGTATAAAATCAACGGTGTTACCTATATCATGGATATATATATATATTATACATAGTCGTAAAATATTTATTCTTTTTTTGTACTTAAACAGTGAAAATTAAAAATATGGTCATTACATCGATCGTAACTTGAACTAGGTCCATTAAAAACTATTGAAATTCGGAATACATATTTATTATTTCATGTCTAAGTATCAATATCATATTATGATCCTCACGACTTTTGCAAAGAATATCCCATTAATTGTTATCATGTTTAATGTGTAAATGACACAAATCAAATTTAAACGACATCAATACGACAATACGTGAGCCGCAGATGAAACTGTAGGTGTAGGGTAACTGAGTGTATTGTCTTTTCTCGACATTTGACATTCAACACACGTTGAAAAATAATACGCAAAATAATGTTCCTTCTTTATTTCCCTCCACAGTGTACCTACGTATATTCGATATATTTTATAAATGCAAAATATTTTTATTATCACCGTAGAAAAAAAAAACATATAATATACACGTTCAAAACATTATCATCCCCAATGAATAGATATCGTTATTATACTCCTGTAATAAGTGCTTGTGCTTGATATTATAATTTTAGTTGGTCTGAAAGCACTCAAATGTCAAGGGTTTGAGAGTTAACAACATTCATAAATAAGCACGGTACATACTATTATAGATACCGTGTTATTATATTCAGTCGTATAGGTATACCTAATCTTTTTATTATTATTGTTATTTTTTTTTTTTTTTTTGTATATAGGACATATTCGTAAATAATAGGTCATTATTATATTAAATTGGTTATAACTGTATAATTTTATTTATGTTTTGTTTTTTTTAGAATTAATCTTCGGAATAAATATCATATACCTATTTCTTGCAGATAATTAAGTAATACTTATATATATATATATATATATATGTGTGTGTGTGTACAGTACATATATAGTAAAATACCAGGCATATAGTATAAATTCAATAATTATATATTATTATTAACTATAATATATTTGTATATAAAACTATATAGTATCCTTAATTGTTTCTTATAAATTTTAGTTTGGTGTAAATATGTGTTAAAATTTTTCTGCATGATTTAATATTTTTCATATTTTCTTTCTATAAGTATTATGGAATATAGTAAACATTAACTTAAAGCCAATTCAGTTTTAATTTATTCTGTGGTATTCAAGTATATTTTTTAAATACATTATATGAGTCTTATATGAGTCTGCGACATATATTTTTAGAAAAATAACAGTACAAGAACGTATAATATAACGATTAAAATATATTCTACTGGTATGAAAGAAATCGTATATTTTTTTTTTAGTTACTAACTCTCTGGATTTCTTTGTTTATTTAACCACCCTCCTAAACCCAGACATTAAATACCGAGCTTTGTTAAGTTCATTTCTTTTTTTCACTACGTCCACATCAATATTAAGTCCAGTAGTTCTGCCAGCAACATATTTTAATACGGACGTGATGTGCCACACAAATAGCCAACATTTACACTTTGGACGTGTGCTTAAGTTTTTTTTTTTTAAGGTTTAAGTGCTACAAAAATAAAAAAGGACGTCATGTGATAAGCAAATAGTAGTGAAGAGAAAAAAGATGGTTTCCCGGCTTATGTGTGACCCTATACGTAACTTTTTCATGAATCATTTTTCATAAAGTTTTTTTTTCCGAGACACTTTATTTTTTTTTTCTATTTTCATAAGCATATATTACTCAGTACTCGGTGGGATTGAAACACTATAAAAGTGTACAATATACCTACGTTAAATTATGTGAAGAAAATAATTTAAATTCTGTAATTTGAATTTCGGCACCTTTGCGTAAGTATGTATTATAAATCTGTAGAATACAAAATACCTACTTAATATAACATATTTTGTGGAAATGGGTAAATCGTTAAAATTATAAAGATAAAAATAAATTAACTAAAATAAATAAATTTTTTCTTAACACAAAATAACATTCATCTCATGTGCATAATACACCAACAGGTGATAATGATAATAGCTGAAGTAACGTGGAATGTATAATGTCAAGGCATTTTGTAAAATTAAAAAATAAACCACGCCATGTAAATAATTATAATTCTTAGGCATAAATTGTACTTAAATCAGTCCAAACTTTCAAGTGCAAAGGTTCATTTCGTATATAATATTATCCAATAGTAGAGGATTATATCTCCATTGAGCTGTATAATAGCACGGCTGTCAGGAGCGAGGTAGATAACACCTAGGAATTCCCAATTGATTCAAGTTTTTTATTCTTTTTGAATTCCAATAAGCATATTACTATATTATAATGATAGACTATAATATTAAATAGACGTCTGACAATAATAATTATATTATTTGATTTCTAAATACATGTATAATCCGATTTTTCTATAATTACAAAAATAGATATAATAATAATTGCAGCTATCGTTTTTTTTTATTTTAAATCGATTATATTTATTGAAAATACGCATAAATTACACCTAAATTACTAAATACGTATATTTTATTAATATTAGTATATATTGAATTAAATTAATTTTTACCAAAAATATTTCATTTATTAAATTATTATAATATTTAACTCTTATAATAATTGATCACATGTTTATAATGTATAATACATTCTTATTATTAAATTTTAAGTCAATTAACCGGAATGACATTGAATAGTGTAAATAATAAGATCCTGGTATAAACATTCAAGAGCATCTAAATGTTCTATAAATTATAAAAATATACATACATATAAAAGTATCAAATTCCCGAGAAAAATATTTTTGAATTACAACTACATAAGTAACTAAATTTATTAAATTGCTTAACTAATTTTGTTTAAATATCTGTTTTTACCATATTTATATATAAAATGTGTTAAAAAAAAATTGTGTTCATATAATTTAACATTGATAATTACTTATGATTTCTGTTTTGAATTTTTTAACATTTTACCATACTCAAATTTTTCTTATCAAATTAATGAAAAAAGCTCAAAATTATCCAGAATATTTTGAAAACTACAGACAAATTGAATAAAAACAATTAGTGATAATTTCCAGTACTTGTGATTATTACGCATGTTATACTTCCACGTTATTTTTATAAGTTTTTATCATTCAAGCATTTAAATCATTTTCTAAATTTTATTATATGAATAAATGCAATAAAAAAAACTAAATAAAGTATCTTTTTTAGTTTTATATTTGAAATAAATCAATATAAAAAAGATAAATAAAAGTCATGTAACAATAATTAATGAAACTGAAAATTCGTTATTCGTATCCATTATATTATAATAACTTGAATATCATATAAAATATAAGAATTTTAAGTATAACGTTTAATTATTATCACATCTCGGTTGTATCGTTAACATGTGATAAATGCCTAAAAACAAATTCAATAAATAAAATATTTTCAAGTTTTTTATATTTTATTATTGTTATTATTATATTATGTCTGTCTATTAGTACATATTATATGAATAAATTATACTATTTATAAACTATATATATATATAAATATATATATTATTATATATTATTGTATTTATAATTTTTTATTTAGCAGTTTAAAATTAGTTTAACAAAAACACAACAGTGTGACTGTGAATATTATGAATTGTCGATTATATATATTAGTAATAAGTGCAATACGATTATTGTATTCAACTGCCAAAAATAATATGATATATGCATTGTATGGGGATCTAATAAGGGATCCATATATAATATTGTGTTTAGGTTCATAATAGAATTATGCAATTAGAAAGAACATTTACTTCAGTACTAACAATTAACACACAATTAAAGTTTTATTAATTTAAACGAATTGTATTTGTACTTTGTACTATTTTCGTGTACAAAATTCATACGAAAATGTACCAGGATATCGTTGTTATATATAAATTTTATGTAATATCATCGGCATCGTTCTGTTTGTCCTCCTAAGGACTGGTCGAGTTTTCAACCCATCGTTCATTCATAAGAAGTGAGATATCATGAAAGATACACATAGTTAGCAACAACGATATAGCCTTTACAATTCAATAAATTTCATAAGCAGTATTAAGTATGAAAAAACAACCATGGGCCAGAAAACAACACTTTATGAGTATAATGTCTATAAAACACCCGATTTCCACTATCCCTTAAACAAAAGCATTTCAAAAATTATACACGTACAAGAATTGTTGTGTACGAAAAGCCGTAGGCGAGGGCGAAGATGAAAGATATCTAGTAACCCTTCATGTGAAAAAGGATAACAAGAATATGGGGGTGGTAATTTTACTTTTTATTTTAAAATATAGTGGGTTAGTGGGACATATTCCATACGTATATGGAACGGTAAAAAATGAAAACTACTACCCGAACTCGAGCACGGTAAAGCATTACATTGATTATAAAACTATAAATTAGGCGGCTCCAGATAAATACTTCAAATTAAACTATAGAAATCGCGTAGATATAAGTAATTGATAGCTTAAAACTAAATTATTATTATTTATTACATCTTGAGAAACAACTATTTTTCATACGAAAGGACTGCTACTATTCATAATTGATTATGATTTATTCGAAGAATCAACATTATATTATATTATAAATAGTGCTTATTACTAAACAAATAAATTATTTTTATTTTATTCCTTTTCTCAATATCAAAGTTTGAAGTATTCGTTTTCTTTATATTACATTAAACAACTATTATAAATAAATAATATGATAAAAATATTATTTAATCGTTACAAGTTTAATTTTTCACAAATTATTGTATTAAAACTAAAATAATATCAAGTGTTGAGCTATTTTTTCTTACAAGTGTACTTATTAAGGTTAGAATAATTTCATATTTTATATAATACTGTAATAATATACATAGCTATTTATAGTACTATGGATATTTAACGAATATACATAAAAATGTAATAAAATTTTATCATGAATTATTATGACAACCATTTAATTCAAATCTAATCTAATATTATCCAAATGTAGTCAAGTTTCTTTGTAGAAAAACAACTTCTTGCAATTCCTAATCCATTTTTCGAAATTTTCTCAAAGGTTATTGGAAAATTCTAAAAATTACATTTTTTAAAGTAGAAGCTTAGTAATAAAAATATTTTTATAAAATCTTTAGCTAATAACTTTTTAAGTAGTTCACCTAAAAATATAAAGCATTTATGAAAAATATAATGTAAGTCTCTACATCTAAATATATTCTAACTACTTTAAGTAGCTTAAAAAACGACTGTTAAGTTTTCATGGTTAAAAATTAAAATGATTAAGTTTAAAATCAAAGATTTGCCAAACTGACTTAATTTTTCATACGATCAACACTGCTTTACTATCTTTCATGACTATTTTCAAATGTTATTTGTATGAATAAATTGTTATTCAAGATAATGAAGCCGATTTTGAATCAAAAACTTTTAAACATCATATATGCGCCAGGGAGTTCTGTACCTAATTAATTATAATAATTAATTTATTATAAAATATAAATTTAAATATTTTAGCCGAAAACATATTAACATTAATGGAAAATTCAATAATATATCAATATAACATTGAATTTAACATAGATAACTTCCTTGTATTAACTATATTACCTGATAGAATATAGAATTTCAAAAGCATGCACTAATTTTATAAGATATCACGTCATAGAATTTTTTTCTGCTTTTAGAAGATTTTATTTTTGTTATTCAAAATTTTAATCATTTTGTCGTTGCAATAGAAGATAATAGCTTTTATTATTGCCAATTAAAGAATAGAAAATGTATACACAAAATAAATATTACCTATATGGCTTTAAATCAAAAAAAGTTCTGAAAATTTAATTCGTCTAAATTATCAACCGATTTTTGTTATCTTTAATTGTTGAATACAACAAATTGTCGTCAAATATGATTACACATTAAGATTTTCAAAACTTTCTAGTCACATTGTTAAGTACATACAATGATAATTGGTCTCTGCCAGAAGTTATAGTTTTTCTAGTGGTGAGCGCTCTTTAAAAACGCGATTATCTCACCACAATATAAATATATTAAACGTTCCTGCATGCAAAACAAATAATTTAGAAATAAACAATAAATAGAAATAGAAATAATAATAAATAAATTTAAATTATTTATTTTTATATTTAAACTAAAAAATAATTTTACCAGATACCTATAAAGTATACTCAGTACCCAACCATAGATAACACTTCACAATGTTCTGTAAAATCATATCTATTGTGTTTATGCACTCCTATGATATTAATTTTACATTCGAGCCGTAATATATTTTTGAAGGCTCTGCAAATGATAAAACAGTCTTTGTAGATTTTTAAATTTAAATTACTTCACATTTTTCTTGGTCATATTATTTTTATTATTATTATTCTGTATCGTATCAATACCTTTTCAAAAACTCTTTGAGTAATATTACCGATATATTTTATCGTCTATCCCTTGAACATATACTTTGCCTTTGACTTCCAATCACGTCTGAATAATGCTTTTTTAGTCCCTAAACTACGGTCCAAAACACCCCCAACGTTAGGATAAATTGCGTTATCTGAATACAAGGGTGACTGGATAAACAAACTATACTCTAGGATAAGTACATAGTTCAAACTAAATAAACCAGTCATTTTATTTTTTAAGGCGATTCCTCAAGAAAATATCGTAATTCATTTTCAAAGACTTTAGTATAGATTTCTGGTCAAACAACAAAATAAATTTGATTGAATCTTCTCAGAAGACATTCAATCTTTTGAATAATGTGCATAAATTGCATTTTTCAACATTTATATTATCATACTTTTGATATGCAATATAATATATTGATGTACCTAATATATAGTCACATTAAAAATGCATTATGAGTATCCATTTGTTACATACATTGATCCACCACTATACTTCAATACAATAAATCAAATACAAATCATCAACGTCTAAACCTATAAATGCGTACGTTTCAAACGACTAAACAGATTTCCACTTCAGTTTTTTCATAGCGATTGAAAGTTATTACTTAGGTACAATACTTAGTTAACGCAACAGCTTACGATTACAAAATGTATTATAATTAATTTTCTCGAGTATAAAGGCTAGGTACATACTCTATTTCAAGGTAAGTTTTGCAACTGTAATAAAATTTAACTTCATTTTTTTGAATAGTATTAATAAATACTTTGGTTGCCATAAAAATATATTATTCTTTAATAACCAAGTTTAATAATTAAAAATAATGAATGCAAGAATAAACTCCCTGTAGTAAAAAAAAATTAAAAAAAATTATAATAAATTGTTTAAATTGTGCAATAATTTTAATTATAATAAATGGAGTAACATATTTTCTATACCTATATGTTATTATTTAAAATTAACTAATTCATTTTTTTTATATATATTATTTATATTATTTTTATAACTAAATTTAATTAAATGCATTTTAATTTTTTTCGTTTTTATAACTAAATATTAATTTTAAATTTCTACATATTGCATTTCCATAACATATTAGATTGAAGAATATGATTGGTTTTCAAAGTATAAAATAAATAAATTACTAAAATATTACACCTATATAATTTGCTAATGCTAATGTAGGTGTAATCACCTACCTCAATAAAATTATTTTTTTTTGAAGTTGATACAATAATATTTGAAAAAATATTAGTTCTTCAAAATATATGATAAAAATTTTTAAATGTTCATAATATAGTTTGGCCGCATGAATAACAAAATATATTCTAAATACAAAATTGTACTAATAACATATAAAAAAATATTCCTATAATCTTTAAAATTAATATATAGATTATCCTAAATTAATGATAAACTGATCCTCATCATAAGATAATACATTTTCAAAATATAAAATACAATCAAGTTTCACAAAATGTTGTTTAAGTAGTTATCTCGAATTCTCGATATCCAATTAAAAATTAAAACTACTTCAATCATTAATTATGATGTACAATAAATAATAATATAATTTTAATAACATTCTAGTACATTATTTATAGTATGTACGATCCAAATTGATAGAAAATAAAAAAAAATATTATCTCAACTTCATTAAATATTGTTTACTACATTTTATGATTTTTAAATACACATCGAGAATACAGAATAGGTAATATTCCAATAATTTAATACTACACAAACATTTTTAATTGTAAAATACAACTTTTATTATTATTGTTTTTAATATATTCCTTATAATCTAAATGTATACAATTTACATTTTTAATAATAAACTAATTGAGTTTCAAATGAAATTAGAAATTAGAAAATGAAATAATTTAATTTTAAACTAGATATAATAATTAATCATCATTAAAAGCAAAATTCACAACAAATTTCGTAAATGTACCTATATAAATATATATAGGTACACTGTTTGAACACAATTCTTATCTAGTGTATAATAATTATTTAGAATAACAAAACATCCATTAGTTATTTGATTAGATTATATAGGTATTTAATACCTATAATATATTTATGTACGTACTTGGTAATCAAATACCGTAATATATACTTAGCTAATACTAAATGCTATAGGTACCTAAAGCAAAATCAATCAAATTCTAATCGTTTTTCTTCAATTATACAAAATATTTCGAGAATGAAATAATTTCACCAAAATCAAAATACGAGGAAAGTTTATCATTATTATTTTTCATTGAGTGAAAATTTTCATAAATTTTTCCATCCATCCTAAACACCCTAAATATCAACTACCTAACTACAAAATTATGAACAATATTAGAAACGTACCTGTTGAATCAATCGCATAGACGTCGGCCAGCAAAAGGCTGACGAGGAAGCAGCACGCAATGCACGCGGCATGTGATTCGGCCGGCCGCCACATTACTACTAACGGCAGGACTCCCTTGCAAACTCGGCGTGTCGTTTAAAGTTCCACCACCACTACCACCATCGTCACCACCCCTGACTTACAAAAACACTGATATAATAATAATAACCGCATGCGTGTTTAAAGAATAAAATGTTTCCGAAAATACGTGTTATTTCTAGAATGACCAAAATCGTTGTTAATATTGGTACGATGGGTAGATATGGTTCTTATCTAAAGGCTTCGGTTATAGCCGTTATAGGTATCTTATAACGGTTTCATAGAAAAAATGAAAACCATGGACAGTTTGTACTATTTCATATGATAATAAAATGTGTACACTTAACATAATTTATTATTACACATTTAAATAATTAAGTAAGGATATTTATAGCTTTATTGTAAATTTCTAATAAAAATAAATAAATAGTAATACAATACATAATACATAGGTAATATGTATCATGTATATTATATATATTATATTATAATGTATATCATATCATAAATATTTTAAGTTATTAATTTTTAAAAATGACGAGTTTCTGTGAACTATTATAGATTATATATTATAAACTTAAAAATTAAATTAATTGTTTTATAGTTTTATTTTTGTAGTACACTGCTACCACATGTATACCTTATGTACCTACATATAAGGTTTGTGAATATTTGAAACATTTATTATTAATAATTATGAGTCATATACATATAAATTAAAAGTTAAATGTATGATAAATTATATGAATTAATTGTGTATTTGTTATTATATTGTTTTATTGATATGTACAGGCTTAAAGATTTTTTCCAAGATAAAGTTTTAAACTATTTAATCTTATCTCCTCTTATAAAATATACTTCCTAGTTTATGTCTGAGATATGAAAATCAAATAATAGAAAGTACAAAGTATTCGTTTACCAAAAGCTTTAGTTGAAAGAGATTAGTTAATAATAATATTATTATGAATCGAATTCAAAATATACTTATTATTTATCATTGATGAAAATTTAGTAGAATTTTAGAAGGGCTAAGGTACTTAAATTGTGTTTTAATAAAGGTTGAAGCTATAATATATTTGAATAACCAGTCACTCTCCTACAACTAAAAATATTTTTAAAAAAATGTTAAATATATATAAATAAATATAATAATAATATAATATAAATAAATAATATATTTTGCATGAAATATAATGTATTATAGTGAATAATTATAATTAGAAACAATATTTCTATTAAAGCAGAAAATCAAAAGTGGATGTTAAACATTTTATTTTTATCAAATAACTAAAGAATGTTTTCGAAATGTCTCGTGTCGACGATAAAAGTAAACTATTGAATCCAAAAATAGACCATCAATAATCCAAATTGTAAATGATTTTAAACAATATTCTTCTCAAATATTTTAAACGTTAGAATAATAACACGATCTATATACACCATCTCAGTCTGTGATAAACAATATTATATTATATTATATACAAACTGAACAGAGAATTTCTTAGTTATTTAAGCAATTTTTAATATGCGTTCACACTGGATGTTACTATAACTCAATTTCAAACGTATTTTATACAATAAACTCCAAGAGGGGATCGAGAGAAATTCAGATAATTATTACTCCTCTGGCTATTTAAAATCAGGCATGATACATACCAATATTTCCAGCCACCGTCTAAAAAAATATCGATGGGTGTCTATGGCAACAAGTATTTAAAAAAAAATAATATTATGATTTCAAGCACAAAACATGCATCTAACCTCATTGCCGATGGTGATATGTGGCTCACGAGTACCTGAACATAACAATTTATTTCAACGTCGATTTCAAACGGTTCGTCGTTGTTGTTCCCCATTGGTATTCGGAGATTATAATTTATAAGCAGAAAAGGTAAGCGGTTACACTTAAAATCTATACATACAATGCTGTATCAAAACAGTACTTATATATAGACTAATTACACCGATTATCAGTTGCTACATAAAACTGTATAATATGAGCATAATACACACACACACACACACATAATATATATAATATATTTATACTTTACAGTTCTAATTAACATTTATTAAGACAGGTATACTTTTATTTTATTTATTATTTATTACATGCATGGTTTATGGTTAGGTAGTTATTTACAATAGATGTCTAACATAATAAAAGGTAGTTTAGTATTAACAATAAGAATTAGTTACTTATAAATATATGGTAATAGTGAGTATAATAATAATGTAGTTGGAAATAATATTAACTTTACAAAATAAAAAAGAGGAAGAAACAAAACAGAAAAAACAATAATAACAAATAAATAATGGTTAGTATACAATACTATTGTGTATCAATTGTTTTCTACTCCTTTTATTAGCAAGTATCTTAATTATTAGTATGGATTTTCGATGATTTAAATAAATAAAACATGGTAAAAATTTAGAATTGGAGAGTAACGTCTAAACTGGCGTTCCTTATTAATCTGCGCATAGAATCGTTTGCTAGGTAGTTAGTAGAAGCATGCGGGGCATAAAATAATACATTGGATAGAGTTAGCCGTTGAGGTACTTTGAAAGAGATGAGAGAAAGAAGTTTTGAGCATTCTATTAAACTGTCAAGTATACCTTTAATGAACCTAATGCCTGCAAAATGTCTACGCTAGGCCAAAATAGAAAGGCTTAAATTATTAGCCACTAGACTGTAACAATGAGGTGGACAGGGTATTTTAAGTAAGTAGCTGGCAAAACGTAAAAATCTATTCTGAACTCGTTCCTGTTGTTTTGAGTTATTAGCTGAGCGAGGATCCCATACCACACAACCATATTCGAGTATAGGACGGACTAGGGCACAGTATACAATTTTCAAGGACTTTTCAAATTCATATTCTCTAGCCAATCTCATAATAAAACCGAGCGTTTTAAACCCTTTGCATTAAATAATATGTTCAATGTGAGAATTGGGACAGAGATTAAGGCGTAATTTGAAACTAAGGTCAATAACTCAGTAATATACGCACGGGATTTTGTTGATTCCGGGAGGGGGGGGGTGAGAAAAGTTAATCAGAGATTGACTTCCAGTAAATTTAAAGATTTTGCACTTGGGCAGGTTAAGGTATAGATCTAGTGCAGTCAAGCGAGAGTGGTAAAAATCAATAAACTATCCACTATTCACAGTTTTTGTTTTTTTATTAGGGGATTCAGCTCTTAAGTAACCGCCGTTTGTGTCGTTTGTCTTGTTCCCACGGTTAACTAAAATATATTATTGCCTACAACACCGACACACATTGGTGACATCAACAGACCGCATCACAAGCGACATTCGTTCACGTACGACATACTTGCGATAACCGAGTTATGTATTTTACCCCGTACAGCAGTATAAGCATTGACTTTAATAAAAATATAATATTGTCTATCCTTACAAGAAATCTGTAAATAATATGAATGATATAAATGACATTATGTGGGTCTTACCATAACGTTCTGCTCTCGCCCCTCGGCTATTATATTATAATACTCGGCCAAAGGGTGAACCCGAGATTAAAAGACTCACAAATATACGTACAAAATATAGTTGCACTACACAGTGTACGCCGTAGATCATGACTACAAACATTTCCTATGCACTTTTTGTTATGTACTCGTATAATATATATTACTACACCGCCGACAAAACGATTTGATCAAAATCAAACGGTGAGACGGAAGTGTAAATAAAATCCATCGATGACTGTGATTCAAGCCGGATTCCTACTATACACCGTGTCTTATTATGAAGCTAAATAAAGCTTAACTTGTAAAAATGGTACCTATCACAGCTACGTGACCTGTCATATAAGTATGTCCAAAATTTGAGCTCGGTCCATCTCTAGACATTTTCCGGTATATAATGTTTAATCAAGCCAATCAAAATGTGGTAAAAGCACACGACATGAAAAACAACGTAGTCGTGAGGTAATCTTAAACGATATGTTACCAATATTCTTTCATCTTCATTAAAATATATTTAAAACGCAACATCATACGACATGATACTGTAGACCTACAACGGAAATTACCACGATTGCTCGCTTGCAAAGTATAGACCTTATGCAATGTATATCATGGTCAAATGATAATATTTACATTGTACATAAAATGTCCATTTATATCGTGTCATATTCAACGATATTATTAAACGATTGTTATCATTATCCGTTGTTTGATAATATATATAATATATTACCTCAACCTAACAAATAATCGAACATTATGCATTTTACTGTGTGGTTATAGATTTCACCCAAACTGTGTACCTAATTATTGTTTAGCTCATTTGAGCTGGATTCACTCTGCACCATATCGTATCATATTCCATGTATTTAGTAATACGTAGGTACCTTCGATATTTACAATTTAAATATATATTCAACATAACATAAACTAAATGATATATAGTGTAAATCCGACTTTATTTTTATCAAATATGATTAAATTATGTGGTTGTGATACAGTGACACTGCAAAATCTGAAAATAGTTCACACGACGTCAGTGTAACACCAAATTTTCTATCGAACTAAAATCCCCAACAACCCGGTGATTATTTTTCAAGGAAAACTTTGGTCGCCAATCATCTTATCTATATCCATCATGTCGTCTGATTCCCGGTGATTATCGTTTAATATTGAAGCAAAGAAAAACACAGTGTGTGGGTATACTCGAGATCAGATAACTGCAGTTTTATACGTTGTCTCGATCAATCGGCCAACCTAAAGAAAACGCAGTCGTTGACGACCTTTTTCTTAGCGTCCACCGTGCTGTACGATTCTCGACCGAACCGTTTATGCGTCGTTAGCACGTTAAGTGTTGAGTGGTATAACGTCACGTCAAAACGAGTCTCTTATATTTGTGACACAAATCGCATTCGATCCAAATACGGCACCAATTTATAGTGAGGGTATAAGAAGCACGTCAGTCATCCGTGTACTATATTCACAGCTTACCTCGAATTTGAACAACTCTACGACAGTTATTTACAATATTATTCGTGGAAGAATAGTTACGCATCGTATTAGTTGATCATATCAAAATACATAATATATATCAGGTAGGTGTAGATCTTTGAGTATTTGCATTGATACATGATTGCCGCCACTAGCAACATCGACAAATCGTTTGACATTTTCGGTTTTTAAAAAAATTTCTTGATCTCCCTCATTTATTGTGATGTAAAATTTGGGAGATCCAGTATAATAAAACAATACTTATATAATTGTAAATAAGAAGCTTGTTATAGTTGGTAACAATAATACAGGAATTATCGAGAACTGTTCATTTTTTTAAATAATTAATTTTTTTCAAGTCATCATAATTTTAGGTCTTATAAACAATTTAATAAACTATGTATATATATATATATTAAGCACTAGACTTCAGTACATAAATATAAGTAAATTTCAAGCATGTCGTATCTAACTTAAGTAGTTGTAGCACTGATTTCGATTTTTGGTTGTATTTTATGTTCAAAACGTCGTTATTTTATTTACTCACATTGTGATTGTCGACCGATTCAATATCGGTAAAAGATTAATTTGCATCTGAAAGACTTCGTTTGATAAAACAATAAAATCACTTTTTCCGTTATTCGGCAAACATTTGAATACATTATACTGTTTTAAATTGAAAACGTTTGTGATTTACTAGATTTCAATCAATTTAATGAAAGTCAAGCCGGCGTCGTGTGTAGGCAATTGTAGGGCATTTGTGTCTTGAGTGTCTTGCTCCATACATTTTCCTGTTCGTTTAAATTGAGTATTGCTTATGGTAATGTTGTACAACGTAATATTGTAATATTACTTATAAACACGTGCTCGCTAAACAAATTTTATTAAAATTAAAATTTAATGTTGATAATAAAACTTTTATTATATTATTTGTTAATTTATTAATCAAGATTTTTATATTATTCATTAATACAATAATATTATTATATTATACTGTACTATTGTTGAGCTCAAACACAAAGAAATTTAATAGCATAATTTATTTCTTATCGTTAATATCCTATTTAAAATATTAATAAGAGTGTTAATATAATTTATATAATTATTAAAATTAAAATTAGTAATTTTGTTTAATAAATATAATAATGTGAAAAACATTATACTTAATTGATATACATGTATGGAATTCAAACAATATTTTTAAATACGTAACTAAATAATAACTGCAAGAAGTAAAATTATTAATTATTAATTAATAGTACATTTAAAATATAATAAATTAAATTAAATAAAGACATTTTATGAATTCATTTTAAATTATTATTTTATGTTTTTATGTTTTTATGTTTTTTTTTTTTTTTTTGTCTTCGTCTCCTAATTGTATTATTGTATCAACATATTTATTTGAACCACCGTTTTTTATTTATTTTTACTATCAAAATGTTTTAAGACAAATAAAAATTATTAATATCTTATAGGTACATCATTCATCTTTTTTTATATAAAATATGCACAAACCTTATTTGAATAAGTACTTATATTATCAGCGGTAATTATTATTATCTACACTGAAAATTCTATAACTAAGTCTATTATGTTCCATCGCTCGTTGAAAAGGTCAGAAACTATTAGAATTTAATCACCCCCAACTGGCCATGCATTCTTACAGAAACAACAATATTGGATTACTTCAGCCTTTTAACCTTTAAACTATCTCTATACATGTAAATCGACCAATTTGTGTCGAACCTTTACAAACCACATAATATGGTAAATTTATTTAAATACTTCAAAGCTAACTGAACTGATAACAAACATAAACAAAACCGTTGTTAGTATTATATTATCTATTTTTTTATGTGCCAACTATGATTTACGCATAATTTAAATTCAAATACACATTATAGTTTGAAAAACCCATTCCAATCATTTTTATAATTAATAATTGTTAATATTTTACTATTATACAGCAAAATAGCCTTAACTTTATTAGGTAAGTTAATCCAGCAGATGTCTGATATAATACAGAATCATATTAACCTATATGTGTGTGTATTTCTGAAAAGGTCTGTAGGTTGAAACTGTTATAAGTGAAGTTATACAACACAACAATCGCTTATAAATATATATATCCTTATTCCTTGTACTTAACAAAATGTGTCGTATAATAGATGCTTTTGAAATGAAGTTTTTTTTTTAATCTAAAATCTAAAATACTATTATAATAATTATAAAAATAATAAATTATTATTTTTTTTAATAGTTTTTATTATTATGTATAATTATTATAGATATTTTCAGTAGGTAACATAATATTTACAACTTTCATAAAATATATAAGATCTAAATCATAAATATTAAATATATAGTTAATAGTTATATTATTTAATATTATAATACACTGTTAATAACTTCAAAATAATTATTTTCAAAATGTTCTAAAGTCTTAAAATATAAAAATTTCATTTTCTATTTATAACTAACTTTGTGTAACTATCAATTATTAATTATATTTTAAGGTATACATTTCAAATTTTATTTTGACCAAATTTTTAATAATATTACCTTTGACAAGCAACTGACTTGAAGTTCTCAAACTTATAATGGACGAAAAATGGGTTAGAATATAAATTTAACACATAATTGGTATGCATTAATTTAAACATACATGAAACTAATTTCTTGATAATGAAAAATGTTTAGAAAATATAATTTTAAAATGCCATAAATATTTATAAAAAAAATCAACTCAAATTATTTACTAACATAAAGCAATATTTGACAATATATTCCTTACCAATTCCTCACTACAGCAGCATCACCGTGGAGAGGTCATTTAGTAATCTATAGGTCAGACAGGATATAATTTGAGTGTGCCCTTTCTCCTTAAACTTTAAAACTTACTAAACTATTTGAGTGCTTTAAATGAAAACTAGTAATTAGACTTTTGAAGTTTTTGCATAAATTAGCTCTACAAAATTAAGTATCTTAAATTTTTAAGAATAAGAAAAACAAAATATTTCAGTTCCTTTATTAACTGTATATGTAAATCAAAACATCAAAATAAATAAAATATAATAAATATATTATTTTTAAAATATATTGTGGGTCCTTGATACCATTAAGTTTTACAAAATCTATTGAACATTTATGTTAAGATGTCTAAAATTTATATATAAATAAAGTTAATAACATATAAAAACAATGTTCATTTTTTTCGGGTATATAGTTTTTTATTTGAAATTATTTTGTTTTAATTTTTAAAACCATATGTTTAATTAAATAACCTAATTTATTTGTTTTACTATAATTCCTTATATCTTCAAATCAAATTTAACCTAAAAAGTAAAATAAACAAAATAAAATAACTTATGTACTTAATCAAATATTTTAATGACCTAGTCCATATACCACCGTTCTTTTCAGACTTTACATTTTTGATATACCACTCGTTCAAAAGTATCTTACAGTGCGCCTATAAAATAAGAAAAAAATCGTCCTTATTCATTACAATGCATTTCTAAATAATATAGATAAAAAAAACAGTCAAATTATTACATCAATTTATTACGAAATTTCTATAAGATATATTATTATAATTCATACGAATTAACATTAATACCTATATAGTTGCACTAAGTTGTACCTTTAAAATTATATGTAAAGCAAGCACTTAATTGTGTTTAACTCGGTGAAAAATACAATTTTTATAAATACATTTTAAAGTTGTAACTTAAATTACTAGGGTAATAAATTAATAAAATCTCTGTCAATTATTGAATTTCATATTAATTTAAAATTAATTTTATTATGATTATAGAATTTACAATTTAAGATATATATTATAAGCATAACATCTTGAATCCATTACTTCTTGTTGTTAAAATCATAACATCCCTCCAAAAAAAATCTAACACAATATAAACTTTTATACGTAATCAATTACATGATTAATTTAACTATTCAAAGCGAAATAGAATCGAAAACTACAACTTATCATTATTTTACTTTGGAAGTTTGAGACAATTTACCAAGAAATATTATTAGATGAAACATAAACACGTTATTGAAAGTCTGCTATGAGTCCTTAACTAATTTATATGAATAAAACAATAGTGGAAGAGTACAGTTTTAATACGATAGATAATTAAATGTATCTATACAAATATATATGTATTGTAAGTTTCGCCCGATAATTTTTTAAATAATAAATCAATTAATTAAAATTAATAAATATATATAATAACTTAATAACTATAATATAACTTTACCCTATGATAAGCAGAATAATTTTTTTATAATATAACGCTATTAACTGACATTTTTGTCAATTCTATAAATTCAATAACTTATAGTACCTCATTTTAGTGTTAATATTTTAAATAACATTATCATCACCAGCCAATCTACAGCATAGCATATTTCTTAGCACTACACAATTTTAGAGTTATAGGTATTATAGCCAAAGCAAATTTCAAATTAAATAAAAACCATAATTTAATTTGATTTTTTTTTTATCGTTTACAGGTTAAACTACAATATATATATGAGTATATAATGCACCTATAAGAATAATATAATTGAAACAACTATTATATCAATATTAGTATACATATTCCATAACCTGTATGGTTGTAAATCAAACAAAATTTTACCATATTGAAGGGAACTTTTTTCATGGTAAACACTAAATAATATTAATCCTCCCTCGCCTTTTAATAAAAAAAAAAAAACTAGTTTTCCATGTAACAATGATTGTTTTTTTCAATTTAATTTTGATATCTTGTTTTTATTATATGCCATAGCTTCATGAAACGATGTTATAAATACTCGCTTTCTTCAACGAACCGTAAAAATAAAATATACATTCACAAACCGTATTTTCAACATCGAAGCCACAAATCCGAACCCCAAGCGTTTCTACCCTCGTTGGTTACACAGTCAATTATAATGTACCAAACACCCGAGATATCTGTTTTTTCTCTTAAACGAGTGCTCTTGCCGCTTGCAGTTCGTTGTAATAAGCATTCACATAAATTCCCAGGTATAAGTATCTGATATACATTTTGTATATAGAATATACATGTAATATATTATACATGTATAAAATAAGACCATTAAACATTGACAATGCAGTTAGTACTCTACACCCACTACCTAACAGATGGGAAGAATAGATTTAAAAATAATTTATACAGGTTTAAATTTTTAAAAGCACGAGAAAAAAGTGTTGAATTCACTCTTCCTAAATTCAATTATTATTTTCGTTTTAATCCCGTGCGTATTGAAATTACCTTCTTGTTTTCACTTTTCCAAACATAAAACTATATGACACATAAATATTATACATATTACACCATTACCCAGCTAATTTTAGAGGACAGCAGACAGCAATGCTTCATATTATTAATATTTAATACATAAGTATCAAAACCAATAAAAATGTATATAAAGTTATACATTAAATTTATACTTAACAGTAGTCACTATAGTCATTACCTACTCATTACAAGTTATCAACGGTTAACTTATTATGATTATTATTTTACTTATTTTTATTTAACTTATTTTTTTATTATTATTATTATTATTAAAACATTAAATGTCTACAATACTACTTAATTTTTCTTTCCATAGATTATTTGAAGATATGCTACTATATAATACTGTTTTCTATTGAGTTATATAATTTATAGATGCTAGTTGAAGACTCCTACTCTGTAAAGTTATTATTTTAGTCAAATATTCTATTACCCAGCAGCCTAACCTACCACCAGTTAGGTTATTACCTTATATTTTGGGGTGAGTAGCGTTAAGAACACTTATCAATATAAGTAGATTTAGTATGTATAATATAATAGTGAATTGTTTAGAACCAAAACATACATTAGTAACAACAAATAGTTTAGATTGGTATTATAAAATATATTATAAAAATAATAATAATAGTAATTTTTTAATATTATAACTACATTTTTTAATTTAAATTTTCAACAGAGCAATTTCCATTATTTTTCGGAGCAGTATAAAATGTATACTATAAATGATTAATTAATCTTAGACTTTGAGTGCGATCTCTGTAGGTGAATCTGATTGGAACTTAAAGGGGTTC
>VUJU01002372.1:23880-38197 GCA_009835225.1 Aphis craccivora
TTAAGCAAAACCCAGTTGTCGATATAATAGAGCTCAACCTACAAATTTAACTATACATTATTTCTCATAAGTTTTTTTTATTTGTAATTCAAATATCAAAAGAATATAGGTTCAATATTTTATATCTAAGAGTTTAATGTTTAAAATAATTATACGATATTGGTTACAACCATAAAATCTTTTAGAATATTCTGTAATTCAAATTCATTCAATTTTTAATTTTAATATAAGACATGTATCATTATCATAATTGTTTGTAATTGAACTAAGAATAAAAATAGCGTAAGACCCCATTATATTTTTTATGACTATTTAGTATTTAAAGTTCAAATTTAGGAGGCATTGTTATTATGAAAATAAAATCTGATACCTAAATAAATGAATTTTTTTTATACAATTATTAATTGATAGTTATTTAATTAATTAATGGTCATATTAATTATTCACACAAATATACAGTAGTATAGTTTAGTTTTAAACTTTTCATATGTAAAAGGTAAAAATTAGTATTTTTAGTTACAATCCATAAAATAAACTATTAAAATTGCTTTTTTATACACTTGTCGTACATACTTTAAATTTTCAATAAATAATCTCATATCTACTGTTATAATAAAAACTTAAAATAACTAACATATTCTAAATTTAAAAAACTAGCTTTTTATAGATATACATAAAAATATCTAAAGTGTATATAAAAAAAAAAAAAAATGGTAAAATAAAAATATCAAATTGTAGCGATTTTAATATAGTTATGGGTACTTATATAGAAAATATTCAAACCCAATTAATTTTGAAACCTATGGTTAATGTTGAATTTATCTATATTTGATTGTAAAATTCTTAAAATAAAAAATTGATAGGTATGTGTAAAAAAAGAGTACGTTTTAAGACATACGTATAATAAATGAGCCACCTGTGCCATTTAGGTACATTAAATTCATTTTGAACAAATGATTAAGTCTTTGTTTCTGTTTTATGTTAATTTTTATTATGTCCTAGGTTTTTATATAAAACTATGAATATTATTGTTAAACTCATCGTTAGGTTTATTCGTGCATAGTTAGTAAAAATTTCTATAACGTATGATATTAGTAACTAATTTAATTATTTGATATAGTTATAATTTTAATATTATAAGTTATAACACACAACTTTTACACTTAAGTTGTTTTTTTTTAGGGCTTAACAATTTCGTAGTAGTTTTAATATTCTATAAAACTTTTTTTATAGACTTCAACTTTTTAAAGAATGTTAATTTATAAAACTTTTTTAGTATGATTTAATTTATATAATATATTAACTCACGTCATAGGTATCTATTATTTTATTATTAAATAAAGATTATTTATTTTGAATTTCATAAAATAAAGAGTAGGTAATTACTATGTTATGTATTTTTTTACTAACTACTCATTACAAATATTTAATATTAATTATATCACATAGTTTCACCAGTAATATAATCACTTTATATTTTCGCAAATAATAAACAAAATATTATTGTACGTCTTGGTAGTTAACAATTATACTAAATAACCGATTAGATAATCAGGTCAGACATAAATCAAAATACGATACTATTTTTTTTTTTTATGTTTAATTTAACCATAAGTTTAGTAATCGAACAATTTTTGAGTTCAAAAATAATTGGTTCAAAAGATAAATTGTCTATTAATTTTAACTTAATATAGTAGGTAATAATAATTATGAAGACCACTCTTATATTTAATAATACAATATTGATGAATAAAAAATCTTAAAATCATATTACATTGTGGCATTGTGCATTACTACTAATAAATAATATACTCGTACTACTCTCGTTATAGAAAGCAAACAAGTATAATGTAATTTTACATTCACTTAATATATTGACATTCTCCGTGATCAAAATGTTGTTTTGAATATGCAGTTCATTACACAAAATGTTTCTTATTAAAAATAATCAAATTTAAAAATACCTTAGGTAAGGATAATCAATGTTTAATATTATAAAATATTAAATTACACTTAATTATACGTCTCCGAAGGCCTGATTTCATATAAAATATAACTTAAATTAATTAAATTAAATATTGGTATAGATGATATATATATAAAAACCAATTTTGTAAAATATTATATATATATATATATATAGTATTCTATGAATTTTCTTTGAAAAAATCGATTCACGAGAAATTATGTGAAATCTATCATTTTTATTGAAAATATTTTTAATTTAGCTTAATAATATTTATTGATGAGTGATATATTTTATTAATTAAACATAAAAATTATCACATCAATCCTATTTTGGAATTCCTCAACCTCTGTGTGGCACACGTAGAAGTTGAGTAATCATGAACAAATTTAACAACAATAAAATTACTGTTTTATAGAAATGAACAAAATGTAAAAGTGACAATACAAAAATCAACATAGGTATGCGTATAAATATGGCGTTTCCAGACTTTGAAATCGTTATGTTGGTAGTAAATTTTACAATTAAATGCTTATTGAATATTTAAAATTATTGTACACAAATGATGGAACTTGGATTAAACTCTGATTAATGGAACTCAAATTATTTATTAAATACTTACACAAAATTGATTATCTATAAATTATAATCGATTATTCCAAAGACGAGAATAATTTAAAATTTTTAATTAAAATTTAATAAATTTCATAACTTTGGTTTTAATAATATAGCCATACATTTATATTTAATATAATAAACGTTTTGAAATTGTTTAACAATAATAAATTATTAATAATGTTATTATTCAATTTTATTATTGAAGAGTTATTCAATCTATATTCAATGTACATAGATTTATTGTAAATTTAATGTGATTGCCCGTTATTGTAATTCACTCATGATTGATGTTGAATCTGTAGAAGCTAATATTATACATTTATCAGCCATTGAACATCAAACAAATTTAATTACCTTATATTTTATAAAATAATATAATATTTTGCACACAATATGCCGCATAGTATACAATAATATTCTATATGCATTACAAATTAAACTGTACATAATTATACTTCTAATTTAATAACCAAAAAGGTTGCTCTTTGAATGCATTTTGTTTTGTGAAAAATTCTGGTGCAATATCACTTTGCCACCGGTGCTTGTCAAAACAAGCTAATAATTTTCTCGACATCTGTAGATTTGGCAGCTCTAATTCAGTTATATTAATATTATAATCACAAAAGAAAACATACAATTCACAAACCTTCAGATTATATAGATATGGTATGGGACACTTATGGAGAAAGTAATGTACCCGTTAAAATTTTTTAAAACATAAATTTCCATATAAAAAAAATAAGTAATAAGTCTAAAAATATAAACGCTAAAATTACGTATTGAGTTAAATTTCACCTTTTTCAGTGAATACCTACATACCAATATAAATGAAAATAGTGTATATAGTATAAATATTTTAATTTTAATATATTAAAAAAAAATCATACTATAGAGTATTAAGTTAAATCTTATACACTTGTACTTACTAATTTTATCCAGGTGCCTCTACCCCATATAAGCTTTAAAATATTTAATTAAATTATATTAAATGTCAATTTACAGAAAACTTTAAAATCATCTATCGTCTTTAATATGATAAGTAAAACAGAGTAGTTATAAAATTGTTAATTATAAGTTTTAGTTTGCACACTACTACACCAGTAATTCGGAAAAACTTAATCCAAACAATAAATTAACTATTACAATTGCAATACATTTCACCATAATTCAAACTCATGGTAATAATATAAGCAATCTAATTTGTAAAAATTGTGTGTACCGATACCATAAATGTAAAATATATATTATGGCTATTTAATTTTCTAATGATCAACAAGAAAACAATCTTTTTTTCGGAAAATTTCAATCTGTATTTGAAACACAATAAGTAAAAAATATGACTGAAATACTCGTACACACGTACATGATATAAAAACAACACATGGAGCACGTAATAAGAAAAATTATCCAACCATGGCCCTCCCAAAACAATCTTAAATGCAATTTTAAACCGCAATAGAATTCTGTTTCGAAAAAATTTTGCAAATAAAATACTGACAATATCTAATTCACAGATACCCTCATTCCCCCCTTATAACAGTACTAATAAGTATTTCATTTAAGTTTAAACCTCTGTATTCATGTTTTTTTAATGAGTCTTAAATATTCTGTGTGCTCAATTTTAGAGGTGCCAATGTGTTTTAAAATTGCACTAAATATTTTGATTTTACTACTATTACTTAGGTTGAATTTTTATTTTTGAATATTCATTGATTAATGTAATTTAAATGTATTAAACTATTACATAATAATCCAATGATTTTATTTGAAGTGCATACCAAATACTGCTATAGATTGCGGCACTTATTTATATTAAAATATATTATTAACTTTACGTTTTATTAAAAATTTAAAAACAACCTAATATTTTTTTAGTGTCCTAATTATATATGTTGTGCCATTTTATTTTAGCAATGTCATTAATCTAATTAATCTAATTTTTTTTAGTTCATATTAGACATAATAATGACGAATATTGGGAATAACAAAAATAGGACTATAACTCTTAAGTCCCCTTGACTTTGTAATCAGGTTGCACCCTCTGCGTCAAACACGGCTATGCTAATAATATAAAGTGATCATATAAGATCAAATAAAATAATTATTATAGCATATTTCCATTTTTAATGTACTGAATAATAGTATTATTTCAATAGTTGTACTCTGTATTACTGAATTATTTAAGTTTAATGAATAACTGAAGTAATTAACACAATATTACTGTTAATTAAAATCTAAGAAGTATAAAAAATTAATTCACCTTACATTGCTTACGGTACAGATAAATTCTTTTAAAATCTAACACATATTATTTCAAAAAGCATAACTGCAAACATAAGCATGAGTGAAATGTTTCCACTTTACTTATATTATCTGAGATTAAAATACTATTAAATAAAAAATTGATTATTCAATAAATTTTCAATATAAACCTAAAATAGTTATAACATAAAGTTTATGTTATAATATATTAACATATTATTCTGCTTAAAATTATAAAATTAAAATATGACCGTTCAACCAAAAAAAAAAAAAAAAACTTAATAAAATAATAAACGTTAATTGTTTATTTAGGGGAGTATAATAAGTTAGAAATACATTATGCATATTAAATTTTCTTAAAAAAAATATTGAAAGAAGTAATTACATTTCGAACAACCTGTGTTTAAAAATTGTTTCTAGGAATGTTTCTCAAAACAAAATCACATGCCTTTTAAGTTAGTTAGTTGGAGTTCTAGCTACTGTTGGTTCAATGAGTTAATTTTCATTGTATTAGTGTAAAATTGGTGGATCGTTGTAATTCAAGTTTATACGCAGCCTGCAAAGAACATTACGTAAAAAACATTAATTTCCCACACGGCAGTTGGTTGTACGTTACTAACATTTAAGTTATAAGCTCTTATTTAGTACTTGTGCTAGAGTTGACTACTAATAGGAATGTCTTGTACCTGTAGCCGATATTTTTTTTTACTTAACGTTTAATGGTTAGAATTTATAATGTTTTTAAGAAAATGAATAAACTATACTGTGAATAAGACTTTCATATCATTGATTAATTTTTACTACTAAATCGTCATAATTTACACGCATTTTTATAAACTTGATTATTTAGTTATTAGATAAACAATATTGATCATTTTTATTATCTTTTATATTATACTAAAAAAAATTATTTTAAAATAACTATTATTAAACTTTTATCATCCCTATTTCTCTAAAATATTATCTTCCATTTTAATACTACTGTATTATACGTTATTATTGATTGTAATACACATAACTATATAAAACGTGTACTTATTATAAATAATGTGTCTCATTATCATATATGTAACGTAAATTCTAAATTTTAAACCAAAAATAAGTGTTTTACAAATGCATACATTATATTGCTTTATTCGAAGTAGAATTGTAGACCTTTTTACTTAACACCATAATAATGATAAAACCCAAAGCTTTTTTATTAAGGACTTAATTTCTCTATTCATTCCGAGCTGTTTTGATCATGAAAACATTGGATTCTATAAGATTAAAATTAAAACAAAAGTCCTCGTTCATCCTGGCTAAAATGTATTATTGTTATTATTTTTTTTTTTTTATCGTATTGTTAACATGCCTTTATTTTTGTTCAACTAAAACAGTATATTATTTTTAATATAAACGAACAATAATGTGTCATTCAATTTAAATAAAATATTATTAATCAGAGAGTATTTTATAAATCTTTTACTTCAGAACATTAGTGGAGGATAACATTTCTAATATTTGATTAATATCATAAGTTATTATTTTTAATAATTTAAAAATAAATACACACAATCGTATTTTTTCAGTTATTAAGTTAAAATGTCGTTATTTAAATACTAATTAGTAATTTGGAAATATTTTACTTGTTCCCTTGAGAAAAAATACTCGAACTTTTAAAAGTAGTTTTAACCTTTTACCTAGTCGCTCTGTATTTTTAGAGTCGATTTTAATGATCTTCAGTAGTCTCAATTTGTCTTCTTAAAGCATAGTGCATCTGTTGGTTTTATTACAAACTTTTTCATAATAACATATAACAGTATTTTCTATAATAATAATAAACAATAAACATACTGTCTATGTATTATTATTAAATGACATATTTTGAATATAGAATGTATAAGACGTTATACAATTGTTTACTATACCTATTTATAATAACTATTGTAATATAGCCAAATTTGAAATCCCTGTACAATGAATTACCAATGTAATATACATATATATGTGTAAAATAAATATGGTATTTTTCTATTTTATAGTTAAATATATTTACAATACGCGTATAAATAATGAGAAAAATTTTTAAAGAAAACCGGTAATTTCCAAAGAAAAGTTAAGAAATTTAGAAAATATACAGTAATTTCTTTCTAAACAACATTGACGCATAATATATTATACAGTGATTATTTGTTATTATATAATAATAATATTTATTTTAATATTTTCAGAGTATATACAATATATTTATATTAAATTATTATAAAAAAAATTCTAATAAAAGTTAATGATAACATTTTATCCAAATCACTCATCGTAACTTACAGATTAAATTACCTACTTACTTTTGATAACCTGATATCATAATTCAGCGGGCACTCGTCTATTTGTATAAATGTATATAACTATTATTTACGGATACTATACCATGAAATAAGTGTTTCACTTTTAAAAATATAGGTACTTCAAAATACTTAAACTAAATTTCCACATAAATAAATATTTTTATGATTTCATATTTTTATTATTATTAATATATTTTCTACAAGATGTAAAAACTAAAAAAAAAAATTAAATCATCCTGGCTATACCTATTGCTTAAAAGTGCTATCCTCTGAGCAAAATAAAATAAGACATGAAAACAAATTCATTTATTTCTTCAAAGGAATGCCAAAATTAATTTTAAACAAGATTAAAATTCAATTAATGAAGCTAGACATTTTAAATTTAAAAAATTATTTTCCAATATAATTACTTTAGTAGGCTATTTTAAGGTCATTTTTGCATACATTGATTATTAATATATAAACATTTTCAAAATAATTTGCGCTATATATTTTTATAATATATATTATACCTACGTTTATGACATTACCATTTTATCATACATAAAGACTAGTCGTGAAAATCTTCTCAATCAAACTCTTTGTTTCCGGAAAGTTTTAAAACAATGTAAATATAAGTAATAATTAAGTTATCTAAGTATAAATGTGGTATAATAATAATATATAAGCCATCCAACGACCTCCCCCACCCATAAATATGTTACTGAAGCGTAAAAATATAGTTTTGATATTTACACATAAATATTTAAAAGTCCATAATAATTAGTACACAATATGTTATATTTAATACAATACATTGTGGAACAATGGAACATTAATAACAAATAGTTTGATTTCAATATCATAACATGAAAGATATTGGGTATGTATTGAGCAGAATATAATAATAGTATGAAATATAATTACTCTTTCTGTAATATTATTTTTCTATAGTATTGGTTGATTAGAATAAAATAGCGTACCCAATGTTATGAGGTGGTGAAGGATGAAAGATGATGTATAAATTATTTTACTGCGTCAAAAAGATCATAAAAAGGTAAGTTAACAAATAGGTATAGCATCAATACTATTTCCATGTGAAATTTATGATTATCCATTAAGCCATATGATCTGTTTTCTTTTTTACGAATGCTATTCCTAATTTATTATTTAAAAATATTGTTTTTCTAATTAGGTATGTATAATAAAAAAAGTGTTATGTACAATAACTAATAAGTACATACTTACGTTTAACAATATCCCTTATTTTTTTAATTTTTAATTCCATCATTATTTATTTCTGAAAATATTACGAGCATTTACTGCAAAAAATATTAATTATACTCCATTTAAATATACACTAGTACATTTTTTAATTCTCTGGAAAGTCTACACTTACACATACAATTTATATGAATAAATAACTATAATTCATAACGTAAACTTTTTTATTCTGTTATTAATTGTGCTCAATTATTGAAAAGTATTATAAATCTTTATGTTATACAGACATAATAATTTAATAACAAATATCAATATTTAAATCAAAATTAACTTAAATACCTAGTTAATTTAATACGATCTACGTGTATTGCTAAAGGCAAGTTATATTATGTTATACTTAAAATAGTTAACTTTAAAAATGCATCTATATGAACATCATAGTTTGAGTTAGTTAGAGAAACAAATTATACCTAATTATACCAACAATGCTATAATTATTATTATAATAAAATTGATTGACATTTATTTTTCAAGGTTAGTATGTATTTTCATTTCCTAATTAACTAATAAAAAAAATTATCATATCTATAAATATCATTGTTATTTAATTTATAGATTATATTTTTAGGAATATGCTAAGTTAAAATAATTATTAATTAATCATTGTTATTTATATCAAAAATATATCGAGGTCCAAAATTCAATTTTAATGTATTACACATAAGTTAATATATTTAAATATACAACTCATGAGGTCTGAGATACTCGATCCAGCGATTGCTTTAACAAAATAGTAAATACCAATAATAGGGTTTCATTGACAAAATATAAAAGATACTTAGAATAAAAGAACATTTGATAAATAATATTAGCTTTTATAGTTAAATTTTAATATCACATACAAGACACCATGAACGAGGATCATCTTACTACAGGACTAAGAAAATTGTATATTTAAATAATCATCATGATATTGACAACTGATATTTAATTTAGTTTTTTCTTTAGCAATTTATTCACCAAAATTCTAACAATTCAACGAATTATAAATTGATCTACCTACTATAAAAATTATAACTATGGGTATTATTAAAAATATATTATGAAAAACATAAGTTATTAAAAACAAAGAAATATAATAGGTAGGCACATACAATATTACGCGACTCAAAATGTTCGAGACGACTGCGACTGATATACTACATAATAATAATTAATAAATGATATAACACAATTCTACGATTAATAACTTGACCTATATTTATGTTTATCAGTTTTCATAGGCTATCGATAATAACACTAATAAATACATACTTTTAAAACTATTTAATAGATTTATGGTGTTACACTTCAAAGGCACTCTCAACTCACTGGTTAAAAACCACTACATTAAAGGGCTAATAAAAGGAAATATGGATCTGACTTAGTGAGCAAGTACTCGATAATATTTAGTGGACTTTTCAATTTAAAATGAAGCAAGTAACTAAAGAATAGAGGAATATTTTAAGTTCGAACATCATAGATTTAATAAAATATGACGCAAGAAAGTTCTCTCAAGAATGACTAAGATGTTCCGATAAAATAGTGTCCCAGTCTTATTAAATTCTTCTTAAATCCAATCTTATTAAATTACACTTTTCTGTAAGAACATATCTAAGTTAATCAATTAATTATCATGACTAATAAATTATTAAACAACATATTTCTGGAAAATTTGAGTAATTCAAAAACGTGCTAGATTTGACATCATTTAACATTATACTTGCAATCATTTCAATAAGAACATCTGAACACGATACAGACATTGGGCAAAGGAACATTCATGAAAAAAATAAAATATTTATAAATTGATCTATCTATTTAAATAAAATATTTATCTAAGATAAATGATATATACTTATAGATAATTTTATATGACAAAATCTTTATTTTGGATAATCTTAATACATTACTAAATATAGAATATAGAATATACTTATTGAAAATATTAAGATATTCTTTAGTTACTTTTATTATGTTTCCAAGAAGCATATTAATTAAATTTTAAATATTAAATTTAAGTATTAAATTAATAATAACGAAGCGTCTTAAAATTTTAATTTCACGTAGAACATTTAGTCCAAAATAAAGAAATATGTTTTTTCAAAATATTACATGTTTCATTTCACCTTCATTGAAAAATAATGCGTATAGCAATACAGATAAACTATTTACTAAACACTACTCACCTATAATATTACCATACTAGCGACGAATCAGAAACATTTCAACGATTTTACTACAATTTAAATAAATAACGAAATTTAGCGATTCAGAAGACAGTACATTTCATTGATTATCTTATTCAATTTAAGGTAAAAGGTAAAACAAATTAAACCTATTCACATTTGCGAAGGATCAAAGCCACTTACCATATTATTATTATATTAATATATTAAAATAATAAAAAATAACTATAATAGAATATAGTAGCAAAATATTGTAATATTAAATAAGACCAAACCAAATATTATATAACTCTAATGAAACAAAATAGTTTTATAATGCATATTTTTAAATCAATATGTACGTAATACAGTTAGTATATTTTTATTGATATTCTTTTACTAGACAATCGTAAGACAAAAAAGTAAAGGTTATATTTTCTTTAACTATATATTTGGTTTAAATTAAAAGTTCTTAAATTATTTTAAATAGATTTACTTTTTTTTATATATAATTTATTTTATAAGTAAACCAATATATTTTTTTTAATAACATTGACATTATATTATTATTAGGTACCTATTTAACTATTATCTAGATTACGGTAGGTACTAACAATTACTACTGAAACCTCTCAAGTCAAATATATTTTCTAGAAGCTCTTAAACATGCTCAAAATTGTATGATACTGATATTCAACTTTATAAACTAATCTTATGAATTCTGAATCATGTTTAATGATCATGAGAAGATGGAATAATAAATATGATTATTCCTAGGTCCTCAAGGGTATCTTCAAATTTAATTTCACCCTAAACAACTTTACCACAGCTTGCAGCTATTTACTTCTCTTACACATAAAACCTCAAACACATATCAAGTCAACTAGTTTGTTATACAATTCACACCAAAATTTATCCAAAATCAATATAACATATACAATTTACAGCAATGTTTATGAATTTATATTTATGATTTGCACCAAAATAAAAATGTACAATTCGCACCATTTCAGAAAGTAAAAAGTACGAATTATAATTTGCACCAAAATTCGATTTGATTATTCTTTAAATATGTAGTACGTACACGTTTTAATAGTAATAGGTATATATAATATTGACATAATATAAACAACCAATAACACAGAATATTTCATTTTAAAATGTAAATTTTCAACAAGGTCATAACAATTACTTAAAAATAATCATATCAATAAAAGGCTACGATCGGTCCTATATATAATACTTTTACTTTTAAATTTTATAATAGGTCAATTCACTCTAATATCAAAACTAAAAGCATACTAATTTTGATAGTGATGAACGAAAATGTGTTTTGTCGTACATGTGGAAGACGGAAACAACAAATTTGGGTGAGTCGTCCCCTTAAATTAAAATATTATGTATTTTAAATTTTAATGTCAATAACTAGTTAATTATTAATTTAACTACTTCAATCAGTAATAAATTTAATAATTATTAACACTATAAATGAACAAAATAACATTTTTGAAGTAAAACAAAAAAAATAATAAAATATTGCTATTTAAATTCAAAAAATATGTATTAAGTACATTTTAAATAAATATAAAAATTAGTATGTATACCAATATTTTTTATATGCTAATTGTATACACAATATCTTATAGGTACATTAAAATAGTCCAGTAAAATCTATAATAAAAAATTGTGAATTTAATATGAAAATAAATTTATGACCCGTGAATACAATCAAATAAAAAAAACTTTTGAAGACTTCATCTTCAACTTTCATCACAACTTCTCATCGTTAATGAGAAACAAATAATAGTTTGTAAAAAATCAATTAAACATTTTTTTTTTTTAAATCGAATTGTTGTTGTTAATTCTACATAAACTTGTTTTTATAAAACTCAAAGGTATAATAGAAAATAATTATAAATATATTTCGCTACGTTTAATGCTATTTATTGGCATTTGAAGTTCAAATATTGACAAAAATTCGTCAAAATCATGAATATTTACAAATTATTTTGTAGGTATAATTCATAAAAAATTTTGTATAAATAGCTAAGAGTTGAAAATTTAGTACAAGATTTTTCATAAGTTTAGCTTACAATAGTTATAAAAGAACTTAAATATTGAAGTATTCAGGTTATTAAAACATAAACAACATTTTTCACCACCCACTGAAAAATATATGCTAGGCTGACAAATCATCTCAGTTCAGATTCGTTTTTCGTATATAATGATACCTATCAATGGATTCAAATTTTACACATAAATAATAGTGATGACCTATTGCACAGCAGAGCGTTACTCACTTAAACGCCCTTTTTACTTCGATTTTGGGAAATACATTTATATGTATATATTTTGTATACGAGCAATAAACTACAATATAATTTATTATTTAAACTAAATTTAGATATTTTTGTTGTTTAAGAAAAAAAATCAAATTTAATAATATTTATCTGAAAGCAACAAATATTAAATTTCTATACTATTAAATATTGAACAAAAAAATGCCTTAAACTTTTGTATTTAAACCATCTAATGCCACAGAAAAATTTTACCAAAAAAATCTATTTTCATACTATAATACCTATAGGTATTTAGACGATTTACTAATGAATATTATGAAACTATGATTTTATTACAAAATATATGCATTTACTAATTAAATAAATATAATAATAATATAATGTTTTATCGAGCTTTACAGTGAAACCTCCATTTTTGTTCAATACAGTTACATTTTATGAAAATGTTTTACTTAGACTTAATGACGTTATGGAGATCGAATAATGAGCTTTGACAACAGATAAACACAGCTTTTCGTCATTAAAAAGGATCAAGATAAACTTAAACAAAAAATAATTTCTGAGTCAAGATTGGTAGGTTTTGCACTATTCCCGGCGAGTAGTGAGATCATTTGTCCCATGACAAGAATATCGCCCCGAGCGACGTCCATGATCTATACTGTACAACCCCACGAATATCCGGTCTCGTGGGATAGTCATTTCTAGACATCATCAACTCTTGGTTGCTTCTCATCGTGGCTCACAGTCCTTTTACGTCATAATAGAGAATATACGTCATTGAAAAAATCCGCTGAGAGAACAGCAGAGACAAGCGGAAAAATCAATCTACAGGAAGCGTTATGGCCTACTGAACTACACCTCTTTTCCCCACCCCACATATACACAGTTATGTTCCAATACAACGACACTTCCAAGCCAGCAGGTAAGTGCCACGACACCTAGCTAATAAGTTCACAAAATGAACTTCCAGATCTGCTGATTCTGCAAACCGAGCTTCAAAGAGAATCACTATAATGCAACTCTAGGCTGGCTGGTTTTGTGAGCCAGGATGACCATTTGACCCAAATAGTATTTTATAATTATTGCATTTTTGTTAATAACTATAGCGGTATTATTAACATTTTATCTATAAATGATGCAGCAGAGCTCTATATTATTATGATGTGAGTAATCCTCCTCTGCAGTCAATATAAGTCAAAGAAAAAAGTATTGCACTATTATTTATTTTATTATACACACATAAGTCTCATTTTCAAGACAGTCGAATTAATGACGAAATTATTTTGAACAAATTTGACAACAATCTAAAATAAAGAAATTAAAATTAAATTATTTACCTATGTATTTTTAAAATTATAATATTATTACTAATCCAGGTGTTGTTATTAAGAGCGTATGCAATTGGAAGGTAATTATTCAGAATAAAATATAATT
>VUJU01002373.1:0-38188 GCA_009835225.1 Aphis craccivora
TTTTTTTTTAGACATTTTTTTAAATGTATACTATTGTTTTTTTATAATATATGAAAAAAATAGTATATTTTTATAGTTTCGAATAAAACCATTTGTGCGCGAGGTCCGTTACTATATATTATACATCATATAAAACGTGGTTAAAAATAATTGATAAGTATTCGTGTGTTAATGGCGTCGAGAGGGGGGTCATAAGAATAATAATTCACGAAAAACCCTCGCAGTAGTCATTTTCTCCACCGCCTCCACCACCACGCCACAGTCTTTCGCAGTCCTCGCAAAAACATCGCTCCAGGTTCGTTTGTTATAATAGTAATAGTATTATTAAAATATATGAAACGTCGGCTGCAGCGTTTTTACATTGCTATCGGTATCAAGTTGCCACCTATATAATATATTATTATTATTAAATAATATTGTATATTACATATATGCACGGTGCAGCTGATTTTACGGTTGTGTATTATTGTGATTATTATTATTGCGTAGAGAACTATACAATTTTCTCTACTTCCTAGAAGGGGCCAATCTCCGTCCATCATTGTATAATATGTTTTCATTGCGTCGGCGGAGGGTAGAGTTTAATTTAATTTCATGTGACTTATGGGCCGATCGTTGGTGGCCGAATGTACAGGGTGGAGGAGTACATATTATATTGTATATACGTATATACAGGATTAATGGTTAATAACCATACGAGGAGGGGTGAAAGGGTAGGGACGACAAGAAAAATCAGACGCAATTCCGTTTGCCGCTGACGTGAATGGATCGACCGTGACAATTTAAAGACGCGCGGTCGTGTCGCCGCCACTGTTGTTTTTGCTAGAATTGTCTGCTTAACGCGAGAGAAAGGGTTGCGGTGTTTATTTCTGTGTGTGTGTGTGTGTGTGTGTGAGAGTGATCGTCAAAAGATTGATCGGACCCTATCATTCAATTTTGGTAAATTATCGTCGGCATGCGTGTGCGTGTGTTAGCTTCAGTAGCAGCCGAGGATAAATGATGTACGAGGTGAAAACAACATCGTTCCGCAACAATGATAAAATATTTTAGCAATAATAGTAATAGCACGGCATTGCCAAAGTCTAATTTAAACAGGTAAACTCTTAGTGCAGCGTCAATAATAAATAGAGCACGGATTTTAATGGCATTTGCTTTTATTTGTGTTATTCCTCTAAAACGATGCTATATCAGATATACGTTCAATGTAGGTATACTAATTAGTAGCAAATAAACGATTTTTTTTTTTTTTTAATTTAAATGCGTTTTGGGTTTTTTTTTTTTTTAGGTAATATTTAGGTATTGTTATTTATGATATAATATTACTGAAAATAAACAATACACCGTTTCTTGAGTTACGCATAATAATAATGATATTATTATGATATTAATTTATTATCTATCACTAATTATATCATTATATCTGATAAATATTAAGCAGATTAATTAATAAAACTTACCTATACCTAGTGGAGTGAGTTTAAAGGAGTGATGAGATCAGTCACTTACGCTCTAGTCAATCGTCTGAATCATGCTCTTATTATAATATTGTGTATATGTAGGTACAACAAATTTTATCGCATTTAACATTTATCCCAATTACCGTATAATTTGATTTAATTTATTTACTAATAAGTAATACTATGTAATATATTATATTAAAGTTGATTAAAGTAAAAGCAAAATATTTAATTAAAATAAAATTCATAAACAATTAAAAATTATGGTTTTTTTCTCACTCAACCATAAGATTCATTATTATAAGACTCATTTTGTGCTGGTCCCAAAGTGAGCCTCGTTATACGCGGCGTCAATTGTATATTTTTAAATACTTCAATAATTATAAGTTAAATGAAGATTGAAATTAAATTGAATATATATGTATACGGGTTAAGGGGTATTTTTGGATTGCTTTTGTGTTTGATTACTTTGATTTATTTTTTATATATATTAAAAATATCTCTGTGTGTGTGTGTGTTATGGAACATTTTAAAATAATTATTTAATTCTACCATAAGATTAAATGGATCATATTTAATATGATTTTTAGAAACAAATATTGTAGATACCTATTTATAATTTTTTTTTTTTTTTTATATAAGGTACCGTAAAAATATTCATTGTTGTATTTTTTATTAATGCTTAAAATTTGAAAAAAAAACATTTTGAATGAACACAAATTGTGGACGTTGAGTATATTATAAAATATAACTAGACATATTATTTATTATTATTATTTTTTTAAATAATTCCCCTACCTCTTCGATAAGTGATAATACCAGCCCTCGGCGACGAGCGAGGTACATATTAGAGTTATGCGAATGTGGCTTTTAGTTATTTTGAGAAAGCTGTTTCGAGCGGCGTGACTTTACGCTGTAGTCTGCGGTGAAAATCTTCTCGGGCGTATATTATAGATGCCTGTTATCGGATGATATACACTGCACACGTCCATATACTGCACGTATTATGACGTGTGCGGTTAGACAATAGCTAGACGACAATCTGTGCGTTAGGCTAAAATGTTAAATAATATATAATACTATTATACAAGTGACATTTCATCTCCGTGACGTAACAATAACAGTATACGTACTATTATAACAATATCGTATTATGCTGAGACGATCGGTTGACTTTTCGGATTTCAAACGGCGTTTTAAAAAATACTATTACAATATTGTTATATTTTTCTCCTATACGCAACGTCACCGAGATATTATTATTTATATTATTTATTATTATTATTATTATTATTATTATTTATTTATTTATGATATTATATTTGTATATGATATAATATAATTCAGTAGTTCTAAACCTTTAGGAAGTATACAAACACCTAACCATATAAATCAATGTCAACTGATATAATACCTAATAATATAAACACCGAGCAATAGCAATACTTTTTTTCGTACATTGTAAGTAAGTTTACTTACTTATATCAAGTTTTTCGAATATTTCGACACGACGACCGAGCCGACTTCAAACTTGGTTATATGTTGACATTCAAAAACTCTAATCCAGTTTGGGTCGAAAACGAGCGCTTACACAAACAACACTGTGGGTACATTTTATAAATATAATTTAATGTGTATGTATGCAATGTAGGTATACGATTTATATTATACGACTGTCCTTTTTCGGTGCATTGCGTGTAGTTTTAGTATATCTTCCGGTTATTCTCGGATATTATATTATTATGGTTTACCAAAATAAAAACTTAAATAGGTTCAGTGCGTGTGTGTAAAAAAGAAATAATTAGGGTTGTATGTGTGTCTGTGTCGTAAATACTTATTACAGCAAGGGGGAGGGGAAGTAAGCTTTAAGTATTTTAATCTTCAAGATGTTTCAGATTAAACGCTACCTAATAATCAAAGTGGTTTCGTTTAATAATTTATACGTTTATATTTTTAATAAAACATTTATGTTTCTATAAATTCTGTATAAACGTCAACAAATTAAAAGAAAAATGTATACTTAACCATATAATAAATGTATACTTGAGTATTCTAGAGCATTCTTTGATCATTAAAATGTAATTAATAATTTCATCATATCATACTTATTTGTTTAAAATATTCAATATATTATATATTTTTACTTTTTATTAAAATTAATAAAAATATAATTTTCACCGCATTTATTTAGAAATAAAATGTGAATTATCCCTACTAAAACTTATAAGATATGAAGTATTAACTTTAAAGAACTTACAAATTATAATTATAAAATGCTCTATTACTAGTCAAATTTAAAACTTGTTATTTATACAAAATATTAAAGCTAAACAATATTATATTTATTTATTTCATTTTACAATATTTATGGATGATTATAAGCATAGAATAATTAATTATTTATTCGTATACGATATACTCTAAGTCCAATAAAAGCAAGACTTATAGAAGCTTGGCAAATGTATTTATTGGGTGATTTTTTTAAAAAATATTTATTTGTGTAGGTACACATCAAACAGATTAAAAATGTAAATAATTGACCAACCATTCATAATTTTTTTAAATTAAAAGTGGATTGTTGCGTTTTATTTTTAATAAAATTAATTCCATAGTAAACTTTAATGCGTAGGTATACCTTTGTCAATATAAACTAAAAAAAAAAATATTTTATTGAAGTGCATTGATTTTTGATGTAGATTATTATTTAAATTTTTAATACTACTGAAAATAAAATAATTTGAAATGTCACATATTGCATTTAAAAAATTAAATTAAATTATATCTGTATATAATATTAATTGTATTATTTTAAAATAACAAGTGTGACTTGAAACACATTCATTAAAAATGAAACCGTAAAGGGTATAACAACCACCAGCCAACCTATTATTGTATAATATAGTACATTATTATTATTAGTAATTACATATCATTTAATGGAACACATTTTTAAACATGAAACATTGTAGTATCAACTAAATGTTAAAAATAAAGTTAGAAAATCATAGTACTTAATTAATATCAATAAGCTATACATCTAAGTTAGATGACCCAACACCATTCGATAGTAAAATAAAATCTGACATTCTGGCAAACAGCCAAAAGACAATTAAAAAATTTTCTCGTACTTACGCTGCCTATATGTAAAATTAAATGTAAAAAATATTCACAAGAAGTTTTAAATGTATCATCAGATAATAACTGCCAAATATATCACATTATGTTTTGTTTGACTCCATCAGTGAATATATTAATGACATGTGTATTATGATTAAAAAAAAAAAACAATTCATATAATGTCTTCGCCCTTAACCCAATTCAGTTAAACATTAAATAATAATTGAAAAACCTTTTTTATGTATATATATAATATATATTCCTATTATTTTCATAATAAAAGTTGAGAATAAAAAAATGTATATTTTATTTTTAAATTACAAATTAAAACCATCTGATGATTTAAACTTTTATTAAAATCGAATATAACAGTACCTCTGCTTTCAAAGACCGCTTCTTTACCCATAGTTATTTTAATTTGAAGACTTATTAAATCGAGTAATTATTTGATGTTCTAAATACAAATAATTATTTTGGAGTAGTTCACTTTTCCGTTTAAAAATATTTGTTGCATGGATCTATTCAAATAAACGACTTTCAATTTCTTCGAAATTAATATTCTGAAAATTCTTACCCAAACTGGTTGATTTCGGTTACAACGACGCAATATTCCGAATCACTGTGTAACTGATTCGTGTCACTCAAAGACTCGAAGGGTTGAAACATACAAAACAAATCCTGAAGATGAAAACTCCCCCAATAACCATAACGATAATAATACGCTTACTCAACAAAATCTATCAAATTGTTAACCTTTTATTATTTCGATTTTTTTTTTTGTCGTACATTAACACTTGTGGGATTGCTTTTACGGTGGTAAATCGCTTTTGTGTAAGATCATTTTTCCCTTCTTTTTTTTTTTTTTTATTCAATCGTGTACATTATTATCTTTGAATTTTCTTTAGCGATTTTTTTTTTCATACAACGGGGTATATCTTTACCGATCTTGAAATCACCAGCCGCTATTTTGACTGTTTCGAGATTTTAATGGTTGACCGAATACAGAAATGACACAATCGATGTGGGAGCAGCTAGTGAGCACACTGTGGAGAAGTATTTTTCTGGGATTATGAAGGGTTGAACGGTTTTCTCAGCCAAGACACAGCTGTTTTTCAATTGACAAAATTCAATCGAGAAAAAATAAATACCGAACATAATGTCGTACTTGAATAATAATAATGAATAAAAAAAAAGAAAAAAATACAAGTAAAGAGAATTCTTAAAAAACAACGTTTCTAATAATAATTGCGCACCGACATACTATTATGGTGGCTAGCGGATGGTGGCTAGTTATTTTATATTATACCTAACACTGTTGCTGCACTTATACTAATCGACATTTCGAATTTTTAATATTATATTGTTATAGTCGACGCATTTCGTTTCATAATAATGACTGACCGTATACACACAGAGCCATCTAGAGGCGACGATCTGCAACCACACGCAACGCGTTTTCGGTTCGACTGACGATTGTAACTGGATGTACCTACCCTGGAGAATCTAGAAGTTGTAGTGGAAGAAATTATCGTACCGCTGCAATAATATTTAACACACAATAAATTATAATCGCTGAAATAAATAAATAATTTTAGAAAACAGATTTTTTTTACACTATCGTTTAGCAGAAATTATTTAGTCACTTACTGTAAACTACGATACCTAGTAAGTAGAATAGGTACCTTCCACTCATTAATGACAATCTTTGTCATAATTAATTTGATTCGTTAGATTCGCGTCCCAACACTAATAATATACTATCTTGTGCACAAATAATTTCATAACGAGGGTGTGGTGTGCAGTTCAAGTAGGTACTATAGCAACACCATAAGTGGAAGAAATCAGAGAAGCAAATTATACAAGTTGAAAAAAATTGTCGGAAACCTTCTATTGAATACGAGGTGTTGATATTTTCCCTCCGACTACATTCACATTATGTTTGAAGTAATTATTCAATATGAGTATTGAGTATATTATATTGTATTATACTGCGCACTTAAATTATCAAAATCAAATTTAAAATTTTCTCCTGTACCAAGAATCGAAAACTGGCATATAGCGTTCCGAGTATACCTACTTGTTATGATTTTTATGTGCTGCGTTTTAAAAATAACAAAAATCTTGATTTTAATGAGATTTCCACTTTATTTTATTTCCATATTAAAGTATTCTGAAAACTTATAATTTCTTTATCATAAATTGTATTTAATTGAAAAGAAAAATAATAATGAAACGAAAAACCATAGGTATGGGTAGGTACTTAAAATAATAATATAAATATTATATGCTCGGAATAAGCCCTTAATAGATTCTCAGTATGAAAAGTATAGTGTCACTTTTTATTAATATTTTAATTATTATTTTCAACGTATGAATAAAAAAAAGTAATATTATGTTTTTAGAAATAATACATTTTTATAACAAAATAAGCAAAAAAAAGGGTTAGTTGTTGTTCGAATACGGTCCGGTAATAAATTGTTAAGTTTGATTTGACTATTCTTACGTTACACGAACACCGATAATGCTAAAAAATGTATTTTTAGTATTTTTGGTAGTACCTATACCTATTGCATAAACATAATATAAGGTATGTCATGTGAATTCAGAATTGTATCGGTTGCTCGCGTCCATCGAAAAACAGTTCGTATGCCGTATATTATGCGGGAATGCATAGCGTACGGACGTTAATTATTACCGACGGACATAGAAGACTTTGGCATAAATATTTTCATAAAATATAACCGCGACCGTTGTCACGAGTGAAAAAACGGTAATTCGATTTGAACGTTGCCCAGCGTCCGAGTCCGTTATACTTCATAGACAGACGATATAGGTGCACGGAAAAACAGGTAGACAGATTTGACGTTTCGGATGGATTTTTTTCAACGAGGATGTTCGGAGGGGGGAAGTAGTTCTTTAAAACGTCAACGTTCGTGATTAAAGTGCTTTTGACGCGCGCAGAGAGGACGTTCCACGAAATCGTACGAAACGGTGATTTTGTTTGTACATTTTCACCAAAAATAATGGATCGCATATGTTACAGGCGCATATTATATGCATCCCATTATTTATAATTTGTTTTTCGTCTAACTCGGACCGGACGAAGAGGGTTACGATTATATCATACGCACACTGACAGGTTATGTTCTATATTTGATTTTTAATTTCGTGCTCGACGAGACTCGCCAGTTGTACGACTCACGTCTGTCTCCTTAATAGGTATCTATAAGGTATGCCTACCTAAATATTATATTCTATCGTTTAACGATTTTTAATCATACCGCGACCACGTGGGCACCTCCGTGGCCCATACGCAGACAACGAGTATAAATATATTTAATTCCGATTACGCCAACGATATTGTTCCTTTTTTTTTAATATTACACGATAATATAAGTAATAACACGTTATTAGCCAATAGCGATCCGGTACATCGACGACGGTTTCACGCGGTCACAGAAATAACCTAATAAGCGCGTAAAATCGTAGCGCGGACGACACGCTCGAAGGATTAACTCGATTTCGACGTTTGGACTAATTTTTTTTTCTGTTTTTTCGTGGTTTTTTTTTTTTTTTTAGAGGTTTTCTGGCGATGGTTTCTAGCTCGCGCGCCGTTCTCTCGCCTAATCCACCGACCGACGGATTTATCGCCTTGTTGCCGTGCTCTTAAACCATAATAATATTATTACCGTACACGTGACATGACATTATGATATTAAATTATTGTCACTCCCGTTGTATAATATTATGTGTACGATTCGATGACGGGCCGCGCCGAAAACGATTTAAGCGAAAATATTATACACGTCTTGTTTTATATACGAGCGCGTGTGCAGCGTGTCGGTCCCAACGATAATATTGTGCACACGTCTTCTCGAACTGACGGACGGTAAAAAATAAGCATTACACCAAATGAATTACGACTAATACGGACGTTTTGGCGGGTATTCACTATAATAATATCTTACGGTTTCAACCACCGCCGTTGTCTGCTTAACTAAGTGCGATATAATATTATTGCTTTTCAATCTTTCTCGGTGGCAGAACTATAATAATTGTCGTTTCTTCTTGTCGTTCGGTAGTCGGGAAAATCACCAATATCGTTGAAAACAATATTGTAAAATATATATATATATATATCTAATTAAAGTCTATTTTAAACAATTTAACATCGATATATTTACCCTTTTTGTTGGTCCCAACGAATAGGCCGTATTATAATAACATATTTACTATAATATAATATAGCATATTATAATGTCACAACAGGAACTGAAACCGAACAGGAAAAAAATCTCCCGGGACACTCTTGTACATCTTCAATACTTTAGTAACCGGAAGCGATATTTGTATAGCACTTACCTAATTCATTTTTTTTAATGTGAATAATGGATTCTGTAGTTATACGAATCATTGTTATTTATTTATTTTGCCATGTCGTGTATAAATATTATATTTCAACTTGTTAAAATCGATGTTAATTAAAATTGACATTTTAGTATACCTAAATTAATTATAAATAAATCAAAAATAATGAAAATAATGTTTATATTACATTCAATCGTATAGGTAAGTCACGTGTTTTTTGAAATATATAACATTTTTCTATACTATATTATCCACTATTACACAGCACATCATAATGACCTGTGAATTTATAATATTTTTCTCTTACAATATTTTAAGAGTTAAATACTCAAATATTTTCCTAAGTTGAAATATGTGTAGAAATGGATTCTAAGTTCTCAATTGGAATTGAACTTTCAATAATAGTACTCATATTTTTCATAAAATTAAAGTTTTCGATGAATTTATAAACTGCAAACTTTTCATTTAACTCGTGCCAATTTGTCAGGTAAAAATAAATTTCCAGAAAAAACTAGAAACTTTCCGAGAATGTTTAAAAAAATCGAAGGTACCTTTTACATACCTTGTGCACAAAAAGTAAATACATTTGGACGTGAGTCGTTCCTTCGGGAGGAAACGTCCGTTTTCTTGTGCTCGTATATTATTTTATTCGAGTATACACATAATTTTTGGCCGATGATGGTTTTTTTTCTCCAGTACCGTCCGGTGTAGCGTGAAGTTACCTATAATATATACCTATATATAATAACAATATGTGTTTCTGTTAGTTTTGAAGGAGCGAAGAAATGACGACGTCTTCCTTTCCACCACCTCACCACTCACCAACACCAAATACTAGCTTACCCAGAAAACTGTCACGACCATTCTCAGAGTTCACGAAACAGTCCGGACGACTATAATACGTCATCTATATAACATGACCCGACCGTGCTCTGGAATATACCACGGTATACAAGAGTCAGTTGTAGTGGTAATTGCGCGGGAGGAAGGAATATGAGAAGCCAAAAAAAACCGACACTACAGGAATACAAAGAGTATATCATACAAGTATCTGTGTGTGTGCGTGTGTATAAGTACTGTGCGAGAGGTACCGCCGAGATTTATGTGATTTCGTGGGGCTCAACGCATGTCTCCGGCAAATCGATCAACAGAGCACGGGCGGCGTTCACACTTTCGCGGGACGCCTCCTCCAGCATCAGAATCGCACACGTATATAATACAATATATTATACGTATCCGGCGTGGGCCGGTCCCGAAAATCTCGAACACATATATTTTCTTTATATATTTCCCAAGTCCTAACCTATATATCAGTACATATAATTTATATATATATATATTGTGTGTGTGTCTTTGCGCGCTGAGTAACAAAAACCAAAGTGGTCGGATATCAAGTGCGCGGGCGAGCGTTTAACTCTTAAGAGGGTATCCGTGTTCGGAGTGTACGTGCGTCGTGCATGTACCGGAAACGGCCGAGCTTTTAGTCGGATAGCTGTAAATTTTCCGCTAGTACATATTGTATAATATGTTTGCGCGAGTTTGCAGTGTAAAAATCGGTTATCCAGTCCAAACTCCATGGGCGTAACTAGAAATTTTCTTCTACGAGCAGTACCCCTGTTTTAGATTGCCGCCGAAACAGAGACGAGCTGATGGATATAATATATATATACTTCTGAAGAGCTTTAAATGCACACACGTTTCGTATAGTTTATGTTATACCCCAAATCGATTTGCCAATCTTCACTGCAATAATACGATAACAATTCCATAAACGTCAGTTATACTTAGCCACTCGGATATTATGTAAAGATATCACTTGAATCTTGACTTTTTTTTTAAAAAAAACTCTGTTGGAAAGGTGACGAGATTTTGGAACTAGGCGGTTTTCCGAAATATAATATGATACGGACAAGAGCGTAAAATAATAAATTGAACACTAATACTGTACCTATACATACTTATACAATAATATAATTATTTATATGTCGTGAGTTCGACTATAACATACATTTATATGTTATAATGTAAAATTGTAATGTATATAGCTACTCGGAATGAGCACAAAAACGATAAACGATACAATAATATTATTATTAAACCGCCCGGTCGCGGTGTATGTATTTTGAGCTCGTTTACCGGACGCTGAGCAAACAACTCGATTTATTTTTGATGCCGCGTACGCGCGTAAAATATCATTGCCGCGCCGTGACATTTTTGTTTGTGTTTCGCGTTGGCTGCCTCTAAATAATAATAATAATACTATTATGTAGTGTGCACATACGATAATGTTCTACGCATATATTTCGCTCCCGGGCGATCGCGCGTGTAATATATTGTAATTTATTGTGTATTATTGTTGGGCGTCCGGAACTAACGTTTTCGAGACTTCTTTTAAAGACTATTTTATAAGCCGGAGTCGTCCCGAGTTTAAAATATATATGTGACAAATAGACGAATATAACTATAGGATTGGACCGGTAAAACGTTGAAAGTGTGTGGATTACCCTGAGAAAGTAACGCAGAGTTATATTATATTCTATGGTTTTCAGACCTTTGGCCCCGACTTTGTCATAATAACATTATAACTTGCTGCACGCCCGTTGCTCGGCGTCTGTTACATATAAACGACGTGCAGATGAGCGCATCAGTAAAACTGTCGTGTTTATATAGAAATATTGTGTAAGTAAGTACATTGTGTTTAAATATAAAGACACGTCATATTGACACGCTGAGAGAGAGAGAGATAGAGAGAGGGAGAGAGGTAAATTGGTTTTGTTTTTTATCCGTCTCTAAAGTATATTAAAATCTGTTCGTTTTTTCAATTAATTATGCATAACCATCAAAGTTATTTTTATGAACCGAATAATAATATTATAAATTAATCGTATTTTCGACCGACGTTATACCGCCGGCAAAAATAATCATGATTGCGAAATCACGAACTAAATTTTCAATATAAATCTGCAAATAAAATAAAGATAATAATATATCGTAATATAATTTGATATTATACCTGTAACCGTGTTACAAGATGATCGTGAGGGTTGAGATGTCGAGGTAAATATTATTTTACCCTCTCGCTGAAACAAAACAGAGTAAATAATTACTATTTGTAGCCACACGTCTCGGCTACAATAATAATAATAATTGTTGATGTTTATAAAAAATGAACGATAATTATAAGGAATAATACACGACAGCACAATGTGTAAGAAAATTAATTCGTCGTGTCGAATGTTTGACGATGGCTAATCCGTTTAGGAACGTCGAGCCTCCGGCAATCACCAGGTTGCCAGGTGCCAGGTGCATGCTTTGGCGGCTGAGGCACTCTTAATTTAGTGTTCGTTTAAGGTTTGGTTTACGATCAACGATCAACGTCTTCGAATTATAATTAAATCAAATATAAAAAAATCGTCATTTATGTATTAAATTTAATGCCATGTTACTATTACAATGGACATTTTTAAAAAAAATAATGGCCTATATCGGTATCTCTGATAATTTTTTACGTCATTCATACAATCAATTAAGCACTTTTAGAAAACATTTTTTTTTTTTATAGTTTAGAGTTTTTAGACTGTTTTTGTGTCATATTTGGTTGGAAATTTTGATTTTTTTCCTGTGTTTGTATATTTTATGGAAAAAGCATGTAAAATAATTAGCATCAAAAGTATAATATTAGTAATGCATTTTGTATACTTATGATACGTGTTCATAATACAATTAAATTCAATATTATAATATACGATATCGCGTAAAAGGTACCTATATTCAAATTTTAATTCACATTTGCAGTGATTTTTTTATATTAAAAATTGTAATAAAGTGTTATTTATTAATATTTTTTTTGGCAAAAAGACATTTTACAATAATTACGATTTATGGTTGACCGCTAATAATATGTGCTTTTAAAAAATGTATAAAACGTGTACTGCTTGTTATTTTCATGGTAAACGCAATCAGACTACATGAATCTTTTAGCACATTCGTCATCGTTATGTAACTACAGAATTAACTAAAATGAATATAATCCCACATCATTCATACATGGCAATCAGTTAATTTTGAGTTATAAATAGGTAATACGAAATGTTAATAGCATTTAATTATGTTTTGTTAATTAAACATGAATCAAACCATTGTACATTGATTTAACGAAATATGCTACAGTAATATTATTATTATTATTGGTGTATTCTATTATATTATTACTTAAGTTATACTATAAGTTAACGGTTCACGATGAGCTGTAAATTGTTTAGATTTTTTATATTACAAATGTTTATGGTTTTATTAATGCATACCTAATTATTAACATTTATATATTACAGTTTGAAAAATCAAAATGATTGTTTTTTCTTTAAAAAAAAAATAAATATATAAAATTTAATAAATATCTTAAAATTATGTACAATACATAAATACATTTATAATATTCTATTAAAACCACAGTTTCTTTAATAAAAATACAATGCTTTTATCATAATTTCAAACTTGTATATTTTTTATATTAGTTTTCACAGTTTTCATTACGAAATATTTAAAAATATTATAACTTAATTTCATGTAACTGTGCATCAGCAGATTAAAGAATTAAATTTGTAGATAAACAAGTTGTATTTGAATTTTTAACGCTGTGTTGGACTTACATTTAAAACAAAACATAATAGATGTAGGTATGCACTTGCAAAATCCATCCAAACACGTTTTAAATGAGACTGTTACTTTATCATAATACGATTCAATTACAATTAAGCATATTATTCAATAACATTACTAGGTACAATATATAATCGCAAAAAATATTGAATTATAAAGTATCTAATTTTACTTCTATAATCGTATATTTTACATGATATTACCTCATTAATTCAATTAATAGTAAAATAACTAGGTATATACAATAGTAAAAGACATTCCAAATAACTTATAAAATATCTTTTTTTTTCATCTACATTTCCAATAGATATAAGTATAATATTATAACATATTGTTATTAGACACCTGCTTGATCTGGAATTCGATAATCTTGAGTAAAATATACAATTTTGAATTGAAAAAAAATACACTAAGTATTATAGTGGCCATATTATTATATATTTAAAAATTGTAGAAAGTAAACAATAATACAATAAAACGTGTCTACACAAACAATAGTCCGTAATATTACTAATGTATTCTTATGTTTTTAAAAGGTTCTAATTTATTACTTTATTGTACAATATACTTTTTGATCGGATTTTCGATGTGACTGTACTATAGGCATATAATATAATTATTACGTCACGAATTTCAAAACAGTCGAAATCCATTGAAAACGAACGTTGATGCTATGTTATCGATTGCAATCGGTTTATCAACCTACACCGATATTATATTAAAATTAGTTATATCTAACCTTGAGCACATACAACGTACAATCGAATGCCGGAATAACCAAATGTATCGTTAACGTGACGAATTACGTGAAAACGCAATTCAGACATTTATAATATTATGGTGGGCGAACGTACACAATACGTACACAATATTATGCGGTTTATTCCTCCGGCTCAGACACAATTTATATTATATATGTCCCAAGGACCCTCTCCCCTGCAAACACACACACAATATATAATGTCAGGATATCGACTGCCATTGAAATTTCAATATGAAAAAGTATAATATGCACACACATATAAGTTTTATATATTATAATGTGTACACGTCGCAAACGTCGCTCAAATATTATAATAATAATAATAATAATCGACCGAACCGCATATATACATATATGACATCGCGCGCATACGGAACGAAAAGAAAAAAAAAACGATTCGCCAAATCGGTTGCGGGAAAGTCGTCGCGTCGTTTCCGTTTATTGCCAGTCATTTGCCGCGCGCACGATAATGCGTCGTGGGCGCGGGCGAGCGTGCTCGCGCGAAATCGCGTTCGATGTCTTTATATTATATATCGTATCGCGCCCCGTCGTGTGTGCAGTTTCGAAGGCGTTTTAAATAAGAATAAAAAAAAAAAAAAAACAACAACGCAAACCGAAACAACAAAAAAGTAATAACCGAGTCCCCTTTTTTTCCTTATTATTTTCTCTCTTTCTTCTTCTCCTTTTCTTTTTCTCATTTTTTTTTTCGACGTTCCTTCCGGTCTTGAAAAATCGTCGCTCGTTTAATCCGCGCGAGCGATGGAGTTTTTGTCGCTCGCGCGCGCAAACAGCACCGTCGAAAACCGCAACACGCGTTATTAGGTACATATCGATGATATATCGCTTCGAACATAGGTACCTGCCTACCCCGCCCACGACGAGTCGTAATCGTATTATTATTATTATCACGAGTCATTTTACGACGGAATTGGATCGAACTCGAGTGCGCGCGTCGTTAAGTTCACCCGCAAACTCGGTTCGCGACACGCGGTGGGTAGGGGAAAAAAATTGTATTCCCAGTTTTTAATCTCGACGACTCGCGATAGTAGACGGATACGGACGCGGGGAGATGCACACGTATATATTATATACACGTAATGGGAGCTGCTCCGGCCGGAGACGGAAAGGAAAAAAAGAAAGGAAAAAAAAAATGTAAACCGTATTAATCACCCGGGGGGGTAACGTTTAATATCGTTATTGTTATCGTTATTATAATATCGCCGAAGATATTATTATTACCTTGGCCATTAAAATCGAATCTGTCGTTCTTTAACGAGTTTTTGATGGCGAAAAATGTTCCACCCGCGGCCGATTAGTGTGCGCGCGAGAGACACTGTCCTGTCGCCTTCTCACCCGCCCACCGTCACCGCCGCCGTCGTCATCGTCGTCGTAGTAGTGGTAGTGTGATTGGAGTTTAATTCTAGACGACGGCGGGGAAAAATTGAAATGATTAAAAAATAATAATAATAATAATAATAATAATCATAAAAAAAATAGTAATAATAATCGACATCAGAATTGGAAATTAGCCGTCGAAAAGTTTTTTTTTTATTTTTGATTGAAACCGCTCCTCTCGTGCATACTGCATACTGGAGACGCCTCGGGTGTAATCAAATGGAATTTGTAATTTCCAATTTTCGCCTCTTCGTTTTATTTTATTTTTTCTATCTTATACATACCACCGACAGACCGACAGATCGTACAACCCGCCGAACAGCTCATTCGCTACATTGAAATAAAAAAACTATTAGAAATTTCGTATTGTGCTACACATATTATAATATATGATATCATAATACAATATAGATACCCTATAGCGACATTTTATTAACGTTAATTGTTTTTTATAATATACACACCATAATATTGTTTTAGGTATTTCCATATACGTATAACTTAAATAATTGAAAGAACTTGTCATTTGATAATAATATATATCTTAGCAAAACATTTCATACTCATAATGCATGTGTAATCAACGTATTTTTATCAATTTTAAGCTACGAATTTAATTTCACGAAGTAAACAAATTTTAATTCATTGTCTGCACTCTTTTAAAATTACTATAATTATAAATTATAAAATTGAATCTAATGTATGGATTTAATTATACACCTAATCAAAAAATATTTACGATATATTATTATACCTACATTAAAAATAGGATAAGGTTTTTAAGATTTTCGAACAAAAAAATGTTTTATATTATTTACTATGAATAGAGCCATGGCTAAATCTCATGCAAAACGAATATGTCATCAACAAATCAAGAGGCCAATAAACGATCTAAGGTTTTTAAGTATGAATATGCAATATATCTAATATCCCTCTCTTTATTTATATAAGATATACAGGTATTGGTTCTAAAAATATAACAATTAATTATTTTGATTTTTAAATTTCAAAGAGAATAATTTGCTGACAATATTGAAGTGTAGGTATTAAACATCAACATATAATATTAAGCTGGTAGTTGGGTATTACATATTATACAATGTACTAGTATAATATTAGTATACACTATACATATTTAGAGTTTAGTTCCTTAGAACAGAGGGACCAAAATTACAATAATCAATAAACTTCAAGCTCAATACGAATATAATTAATAATATAATATAAAAATATTTATAATAATAATAATATGACTATTTCAAAAAATTTAAAATTCAAATTATAGATTTGTAATTTGATACTCTTTAAGCAGAAAGGAGAATAAAAATATAATAATCAATTATAAAGTAATATATAAAACAGCTGAAGAATATTTTTTGAAAACGAGTTAAATAGGTACTCCTCAAAATATGACGTTTTGAATAGTGCATTTTGAAATAATAACCCGATAGTCTATAAAAAATAATAATAATAATAATAAACATTCAGCATTATATTTATTATTTTACATAATTTCAATTCATTTTTTTTTTTTTTTAATATTTCAATAACGTGTTTTTTTAACATTCTCCCGATGAATATTTCGTAAATCGAATATTATTGTCAAGACGATTTATTGAACAGGGTCGTTTATGATCAACATCTGTCCATTGTAGAAATAAACGATAAAAAACAAATTGAGAGAAGGAGAGAAAAAGAACTTCAGCTCGTTTCCAAAATATTATCGAGATGTTACAACGCGATAAGGACGTGCGGGTTTTTGATTATTAAATAATATTATAATCCTTGTGAGTGAAAAAAAGAAGATCTGCCGATATACGCCTGTTCTGATATTTATTGCTTCATGAGCTCACGTTTCTTATTTCTTTTCTTTTTTTTTTTTTAATAATAAAAGAATAATTTGTTTATTCGTCTGAGGCAATAAAATATAAATATATCTGACATGACAAAACTCATAGAACAAAAAACCAACAAGGAAGAGTGGGTATATATTTGTGTGTGCATATAATATATATTATATTTTTATACTTATTTCGTATACATATATATTATACTGCATATAAATACATAAAAATCTGTCACCGCAGTACGTGAGATGGTTGCATTAACAGTGTCGGGGCAAAATTTCCATTGAACAAATGTCGGCTGGTAATAAAAAATAAAATAAAAAAATAAATTATATACATTTATCATTAATGGGAACGGTTTCGTTTGCCGGTAGATATTTATTTTATTTATTTATTTTTTTTTTTTGCAAACACCGTTTTTGATATGTTCGGTGACGTTATCAACTACTTGTATCTTCATCGTTCGTGATCCATTCAAAAATATACCTACATACAAATAGGTACGTGTAATGATATTACTATGCGCAAAATGACTCATTCTCAGCATTATTATTGCATAGCTTTTATATATTATACGTCTGTGTGTGTGTATTTATTCATTATTAACCATGCAGTTGACCAAACGAACACATGTAAAGTAAATAGTTCGTCGGTACTTAGAAAATTGCAACCACGTGATGTGATTTATCTAATAGCCAAAGCCACTTATTAAAGATTATGTATAATAGAAAGATAGATAACAACTAGTATAAGCATGGGTTTTTGTTTTTTTACAATATGAACCATTCATAAGATTTGACCTCTGTGGGAACGGAAACGCGCACGGTAGTATTAAACAAAATTCAAATATATAATAATGTAATATACGTACAGTCTTGGTTACCTAATGTTGATAAAAAAAATGTACCAACATCGAAACAAGTGATTTACATTTAAGATTGTTAGTAATATTCAAAAAAAAAAAAACAGAAAAAATCATCATGGGAAAACTTGTATTTTGCTAATATGAGTAATATATATGTCACGATGAACTGATAATCTACAAAAAATGCGTAAATCGTTCTTATATTAGTGTACTTAAGTAAACATAATCCGGAAGAGTTTATAAAAATCTCTGCGTGTAAGTATTTTTATACATATGCGAATAAATGGTTACTAATATTATAATATATTTCATTATTGTAATAAAATTTTTTCTTAGGTATATTATTTTTTTGGTGGTATAATTCAGTTATCAATGGTAAATGAGTAAGTATGTGAGCTATTGAAAAGTAAATTAAAACATAATATTATGTTTTACAGTTATAATTTTAATTTGCACAATTATTTGATAGTACTGAAAATTTGTTTTTTTATAAACTAAAATGAATATAAAATATTACATGTACATAATATGTGTGTATTATTATGTCATTAATAAAATGTGTTCTTAAACTATACTCAACATATACATAAGGTAGTCGATTGAAAAATATAAGATTTACTAATTGTGGGTATCAATATAATATCTTTAGTAATACACCCACCTTCCTTTTGAAAAAATCTATTTTATACTTATTCCACATAGCAAATTACCACTACAAAATATGTAGGTATTATTTTTCTTATTTTTGATAGTTAGGTACCTATTTCATATGAATATAACATTATATATTTACGTTACATATTTAAGAACAAACAAGTTTGATGTATTATATTCTGTTAAAAGTCGTCGATTCATTGTATATAGCAAAGATAAATCGACGTCGGTTCAGAAATGTTTTATGACCTGTGATTGGTCTGGATATCTAAATTATTAAATTGCTCATTACTTTTCATGCTCTTAAATTCAACTATATTTGACACTTGAGATTGCAAAAATTGCGTCTGGTGTCTCCCATGTAATATATATTTTAGTTTACACAGCGTACGAGCGTGTTATTATAATATGCGTCTATATATATATATTTATATGTATTATATCCTTTCAATAGCGAATGTTATATTAAAGGGTACATTTTTAATACTGAACAACGGACCGCACGATATATAAGTAATACTATACCGTGTTGTGTTTATATTGCTCACTCGGAGCGTTCAAAATTATCTTTGAAATTAATACTTATAGTATGGTTAAAGAGAATAATGAACGTTCTTTTCGCTCGGACTGTTTAAATTATTTGTTCGGTTTAAACATATTACACCCGAAAAATAATTGTGTTCATACACCTACAAACTCTGAATGTTTATAGAGCCTAAAAATATCCTTGATATTTTGAAATTCAATAAATTATTTTGTGGTTTTAATCGAAAAAAAAAACATTTTTTTTTCGTAAAATGTGTATACGGCATTCGTTGGACGTATAAGTGGACAATGACAGTTTAAATTGTGTTCATGTCACTGTAAAAGTGAACTTAAAAACCAAAAATCCATACTACTGGCATATAGATAAGAATTTGTTATTTATATCCAATACCGATATTATCAATTATCTGTATAGTCATCTGTAAGGAACTGATAATCTGATAAGTGTATATTTTAAAATCACGGGAAACTCCTATGGTCTGTACCCATAACGACGTACTGCCGCCAAAAACATATTTACACACTAGTAGGTACTTAGAATATTTTACACGTGTTCTATCCTATTATATTATTATTCCGATCGGATTTGTGTTTATAGTTTTGTCCTCAGCCAGAGCCGCGTAAACATTATGTACACATAATAAAAGAGTGAGGAATTTTAGTGATAATTATACTTGTACATAAATAAGACAGAGATATCTCTGAGGTGAAGGAAAAAATCGTTTTTATAAATTATTGTTATTTTTTTGTTCATGCGCTGGCTATGTGACCTATACGTACCTATAGAATATTATAATATTTTTATTGTGAGTTTACAGCATGGACTACTGTCACGACCCCCGAGTCGTATCATTCGACTAATAAAACTATCAGGCACGTATTATCAGTGGAAATATATAAAATATAGCCGCTTCAACGTACACCCGGAAAACCAGCTTTAATAATACGTTATCAGATCAGGTGTATTTCGTCATTATTCATGTGCATTTAGACGATTACATTTTTCATGTCGGCCGTGATATCAGTAGGGAGTCCCGTGAAGTGCGCATAGCCGTTCGTTCGATATTATTATTATTTTTATGTGTTATTTTTTCAAAACAAAAAAAACCTTAATTGTCAAACGTCAAATCACCTCAGAGATGATTTCTCTATAAAAAAAAAAAAAAAATAATAATAATAAAAAACAAAACAATAATAATAACCATATATAATAGCAGTACACACGTTTTGGGGTGCTTTTGTAGTGATGTACACAATACACATAAATGTAATTATTATTTGTATTATATTATACAGCCTAGACTTATATATTATCAATAAAACGAACACAACTCATAAAAAAAAATTATACGAAAAAATAGTACAAGCACATAAATATATTTATAACTAGACATATCTAGTTAAACCTTGAAGAGTTATAAAACCGGAATTCCTGGTCAATCGTCATCGTACCATCGTATAGTATCGGTGATCAAATAGAACAGTGAAACACTTGTCCGAAAATAATTTACTATGTTTATTTGTCAATAATAATGCACAGTGTACGCAATAATGAACGTTAATTGCACCAGGAAACGTGTAAACTGTGAATAGTATATCAATAATATATTACCAATATAGTAGGTAATGAAAAGAAGAGGGGGTGAAGAAATATACATTTTAAAACGTTGATTATCACGCTTTAACGTATTATTATCACTCCAAAAACGAAAATATATTGAATTCTGTCAAAAAAAAATATTTTTTTAACAACTACCTATAATAAGACATGTCTTCTGACAACACATATTATATAAAAACTATAAAAAATCACATACATGACGTAATTATAGTATGTCTAAAAGACAATAATAAAAAATACTTTCTGTTCATTATATAAATGCATATCATAATATTATTAATGTCAATGTATTATTTTATTAATTAATAATAATTGAATTTAGAAATAAAAACTAAATTATATCACAGTAAAGTATTAACTTAAACTATTAAAATACTATTTAACTGTACAAACATTAAATCTTATAATATGTAACTATATAATTTTATTTTTTAGCAATTGCAATGGAAGTTATTCGAAAAAAAAATTATTATTATTATTTTAAAATTGCAATACATTTTTAAATATAATGATAATAATATTATGCATTAATATCAGATAAAGTACCTACAATTGAGTTATTGTTTTCAAAATATCACTTAAAAGGAAACTATAGATTACTTATATATTGGAATTATTGACAGTTATCGCTGCCTTATTATCTACTTACCTATTAATGTATATTACTTATTACTTGATACATAATGAATTGCCTACAAGATAAAATAATTTGTTTTCAAACTTTTTTTTTTGATACATAAGATTCAAATTTTCGTTGATTTTTTGTGGAAACTGGAGATAACTATTATACGTCCCGCGTATTATTTGCCACGGTTTGACCGCCGTGGTTATCGTACGATATTTGTAACGCTATGAAACGACGACTGTGTCATGTTGTCACAGTAATATTACAGAATAGCATTTTTTCGCTTTAATAATATTATTGTTCTATGTTAAAAGTTTAATAAAGAAATAAAAACGTTGTATATTATTACAGGCGGTCAAGCGGATACGTGTATAATATTATACGCACAGTAATAATAATTGTACGTTCCGAAGTAACGTCACTGAGTATACTATTATTAGTTCATTATTTTTTTTTTTTCGTATACAATTATAATATATTACAATATAAACGTGTATAACGAACGCAAAAACGAATAGGTACGGGTATACAACGTACAGCATAGTACCTATACTACTACTACACCAAATCCGTGATCAAACTTGAGCTTATAATAATGTATCCATATTATTTGATGTTAACTACATTATATACCTGTGTAGAATGTGCTTTGTGTATAGCTGTTCGCATATAATATAGTTAGACGCTTATGCTTTTGCGATAATATAATATTATATTACCACTCGACTTCGTAAGCGATAAAAAATAATAATAACAATATTGTAATACAATCAAAATACAAAACGCGTTATAGTCGTAGTCCGAGTATTTTGACCTAGACACGATGATTTATTTATTTATTTTTTTATCGAAATTACGAACAGAATTACGTTCGCTTTTGCAGGTAAACAATTTCGACTACCGTAACCTATACGAGCGACGCGTCCGTGCGGCGTATACGCCATCTTATAACGTATTATGTCCGAAACGAAAAGAAACACGCGAGGTCCGACTCCACCACCGAATGCCACCGACCATATGCTGTACGTTAACGGGACAGCGTGCACGACATTGACGTATCAGTAAACGCTTATGTACGGGCTAATATAGTACGATTTACCGTGTACGACTATTATAATATTTTAGCATTTTAAATGTTGACGTTAGTTCGCTGGCCATATGCCGCGAAACGAACGAACGGACGGCAAACACGCGCGTATTATACCAATAATTATAGTAATATGCAGACGAATTTTTTTATTCGAATATAAACAAACTCGTTTTCTCGATTGTTTGTTGCTTTTTAATATTCGTTTTAGTATTTCGGCGTTTAGGTATATCGCATAGGTACCTTTACGCTTAACGCTTTTTACTATTGAAACATATATGTATATACATTTTAGGGTGGCATCGCACAGCCAGATCAAGACCGCCATAAGTCAAAATCTATAGTTTTAAGAAAAATCAATTTACAGAAATGTTGTTTCAATAATTATTATTAAAAAAAAATTAAACCTTTAATATACTGCTGACATCATACCATTTTTATTGGAGCTTTTATATTATTATATACCTATCCAATTTTTTAAAAACTAAACTGTTATTGTATAGTATCTCAAAATTAATACATTTTCGTTTTGAAAGCACCACTATTCTAGATGCTTAAATAGATTTTTATTTTATTGGTTTTTGTTATTTATCCGTAATATACATATAAATACATTTTTGTTTTCCATAACGATTTGATTGAGAAAACGTCCGAGTACACAAAAGTTTTTTTAAAAAAAAATCAGTACCATAGTGTATTAGTGTTTCATACACGATATTGTAAAACGATCGATAACGGGGGATACATATGACTTAATATGCTTTTCAAACTGTGTTGGTTTTCAGGACTCATCGATTTTGCAGTTACCATTTTGTTACGTTAAATGTTTTTTATCGCTCTTATATCCACATATCGAACCATATAGACACCGCAGACATCGTAGGTCAAGTCTGTGGTATAGTGGGACCGTGTGACTAAATTCGAGTACTCTGATGTTGTGTATAGATATTTACTTATATCACTTATCTTGGCCACTGCTCATAACTGTCGCCTCTTTGAAGTTTTTACGCGTACGATGCCTCCAAATCCGCGACCGATCCGATCGTCGCTATGGAGGCGTACGCGACCAGCTAACCTATAACAAGCATTCGTTAAAATCTCATCTCACTCTCCTATCGTATTATCATCTATACTGTATTCTAATGTGCATATGCCTGTACATTCAAGTGCTTGTATATTATATTAAAATAATTGTATAATACGCCGCCGTTGTTATATCCAATTAAAAGTACACGTTTCTGATTTATACACGAAAACTGGCTTTATTATATTATACTATACCTACACAGGTAGGTACATTACGATAAGTAGTAAATAATATTATTATTATTATTATTATATATACGTATAATGTATGCGCGTACGCGTTTATGATTCATTTACCTCTCTAGTTGGCCGCAAAAGGTTTATGAGTTATGGGTCGAGAAGCGGATCGACTCGAACCGCGCGCGCGACTTCCTACAATACTTACGTACCTACACTATGGTAATAACGCGCGTATAACAACGACGACGATCGTTATCTGCAAAGGACCACGATTGCCGCGTATTTTTTTTTTTTATTATTTTAATAATATTATTATTTTTTTTTTTCCATTACGAAAATCCAGAGAAACGCCGGCGAATAAAATAATATAATATTCTATATAGGTATATACGATGACGACAATAATAACGTCTAAACGCGTATCGTCGTATTCTGTCGTATATTGGGCGTGCGTGCGTACATGTGTGTACGTATTTACACGACGATATCGTAACGACGTGACGCGTTGACCAAAGAGATTTGCCGCCACCGCCGACTTTGCATATCGTGCACATAATATAATATAATATAATAATATTATTATATACCTATACGCAGTACACACTATATCGTATCTACATAATATATTATTATATACCCATGTCGTTATAATAACACGAAGTGTGCTGCACGTGATTTGAAAGAAATTTACCGGGCAGGTATGTCGTCGAGATATCGTTATTATTTTTTACCTATTACACGAACGGCGTGCGATTGCCGCGGGAAGATGTTTTTGCAACGAAGACTATACGTGATGTAGACGATTTTTATTGAACAAGAGCCGCCCGGAACGCGTTATACGAATGCGCACTATGAATTATTATGATAATATACTGTGTATTATACGACGATGACAAATACACATAACATAGGTACCTATTTGTAAATCTGTAAATTGGCGGTGACCCGATTTTCCACTCGAAAGTAGTCAACCCAAATAAATTCTTACGATTATTATTATTATTATTATTACCCAATCTTGGGGGTTTTCGTGGTGTTTCGTTTTAGATGACCGGCATGTCAAAACTTATTTGCTTATTTATTTAGAATAAACGGACTGCGGTCTTTTGATTCAATAACTACACCACGTATATACACGCTTATAATATAATATTCTATGGATAATTTAACGATAAGACATTATACACGTATGATACCAAAGTGTTTATGATATTATACGTTGTTGTAAATAATTTTGTTAAAAATTAAGGTAAAAAAAGAGTACACATTGGAAATGGCCTTTAAGGGTGCATTCAAACTACGAGTATTATTTATGATGGATAGTGCGGAAGACGTTCTTTATAAACTGTATATACTTAACATATACCTGTGATATGCTTTAACATTTAATACCTAAATCAAAAACCAAGTTCTTTAAAAGCGTATTAATATACTTGAATATATCTTACATAATATATTATTTGCATAACAATAACAAGTGCGTTCCCAAAAAAATCGATTCAAGTGTTGAATCTAATATCTTTGAAAAAAATTATAGGTACCTATATAATAATTATTATTCTCATTAGTTTACAAATATTAATTGTATACAGTTTGAGCGAATTCCACAAAGTTATAAATTATAATAGGTAATTATTATATAATATTATATTATATCAACGTCTAAGCTTATTATGTATCTAAATTGAATAAATTATTAAATTTTTATTTGTTTCAGTTCAATCTATATTAACTATGACGGTTACTCGCGAACATCTAATGAAATATTTATTATATTATAATATGTTTATAGTTTGTAGCGGAACGGTGATATTTGGAATTCGTGCTGCATCCTATATCGACGATTGTAATGGAATTAATTTTATTCACGATCGGAATTCTCATAACGCTATAATATGCTATTGGCTATTCCATCCCATCATGTGAGAGAGTATAAATGTATTTTTTTCTTTCTATAAAATAATATTATACGTTTTCATACTCTACAATATCTGTTTGGACGTGTTTGACGCGAACCAGTTTTACTAGAAACTGATGATGATAAAAAAAAATAATAATAATAATAATAATTACAATAATAATTGATAATTGTTTTTTTTATTTTTTACATTAATATTTTTTTTCGTTTTGGTCGTCGATTAATCGGTCGAGACGGGCGCGCCGAACAACAGCAGTTTCGACGGACGCAAATCAACTCGTTCGGAAAAACGCGCTCCGCGGCAAACCGTAAGAACTGGCCGTGGGCGTACGCGGCTGTCGATCGTCGTCCTTACCCACACACACACCACCACACAAAGATACATAATATTATATACGTACATATTATTTATACACTTTTACACCACCCGGCACACGTCTCACGATCAACTGACACGTCGTCCACATGAGGTCTGAAATAATAATAATAATAAACAATCGGAGAAGAAAACACGACGAGACGTATTTTTAGTCGGCCGCAATACACCTATATAATAGGCGGTTGATGAGATCGCCGGTCTCGTGTACGTCATGATATCCGTCGGTCGGTGTATCGGTTCGTCCCGTAAGGACCGCGTCGGTGAAACACCGAGGCCGGCACGCGTGAAGGGGGGGCTACGTGGTTGGGCGGTGGGTAATAATTACGATCGGCCAATGGATTTGAATGTATAATTTCGTGCCTTATTATTAGAATTTCCATCGTCGTCCCGATGAACCGAATCGATCTGCCAGTTAGCGTCTATCGCGCCGGTATTTAATAATAATAATAACGATAATATCCACCCCGCCGCCGGTCGTCTGCCTACAGGAGCTCCGAGACACGACCTGACGCACGCCGTAATTAACTGTCAGCGATCATCCGATTCCGATCGTCGGTGAATATAATAGCGTTTATTTTCTCGGATTTTTTTTCGTTTTATTTGATTATTATTTCATTCTTATTAAAACTGGAGGGAAAAAAAACGATATATAGCTATTACGCGTATAGATATACCTATAAAAATATATATATAACTCGTATTCTGCAGGTATTTAATATAAGGTATAAACTGTATATTAAGGATAGTATGCTTTAGTATTTAATATACGTAGATAATATAATAAGAATAAAAACGTCGAGAAATCGACTGCCCTCGCCGTATAATTAAACCGAAACAATAATGATTCGTTGCATACAAACGGTAATAATTAGTGACGACCTAACCTAACCTTCGGACTCTCCCCTCCCCCACCACACTGCACCTGCACACTTCCACGCAGCCATTCCCCTGCGGAATACTCGTGTACGTCACGATAGACGTGCAGTATATAATTATCGTTTAACACCCCCTCTATACTCAACCCTTTCAACCGACCCTGTTCGGTTCCAATACAGTAGACACCTGTATGTCGTGCACATAATATCGGCGCTGGTCTCGGAGGTATCGCCGCGGATTTGTCTGGCGGGCGACCGGACAAATCGATTGCGATTAAACTATCGCAAAGGCGCGCGTACACAAATCAGTGTCGCGGCGAACCGAAAGGCTGCCGAAACAAATTGCCGCCGTCGCCGCCGCGTTACAATGTACGCGTAATAATATATCATGATGCCGACGAGTCGCGCGACGCGTTCGAATTTATGTTCGACACGCGCGCCGTGAATGGGTTTATCGTGCGGAAAACAATGTAACGCGCGTGCATTAGAAACGGGGAAAATCGCCACGGACGCGCCCATCCGGACGTTCGATATAATATTGTTTTACGATCGCGTAGTAGTGGCAACAATAATAATATGATATATTGTAATTATAATTGTCGTCGTGCGATACGTGAACCTTTTATCGGTCGATTATCCGCGGAGCTGTAAATCGTCACTCGGTACAGCGGTCACCGGTGACGGGTCCGAGAACGACAAAACCACTCTGGCGGGTGAATATTGTTGTCGACGTGTTACGCGACGAATACCCGACAATGACACTTTTTTTTTTTTTTGTTTTGTTTTATAATAATGTAGATAGGTATTTATGTATATTCTATATGGGGGCCGTACGCGTTATCCACGCAAGTCTCTTTCGACAGGCACAGTCCATATTTTGGTTTTGGATGATGTGATTCTCTATTAAACGCAGAGCCGCGAATAACTTTATAGTGATTTAGATTTGTTGAAAATGTATTTTTGGTGAATACTTCTAGACGCGCGGGTTATTATTTTTTCCGGACAATAATGAACGATATTGTAGTCTGATACGGTATTTACGTATATAAATTACAGAGGATTACCAGAATTTACGTAATATATAAATATTTAAATTGTCAGTAAATAATTTAAATTTAACGCGCTTATCCTAAAATCGATTAATTTTCTGTCTATTTCTATTATTTTTTATATATTGTATAATATTGTAATATATTTATTAGATGCATGTAGGTTAAGAAAAATCAATAATAAACTTCACTAAAATGAACAAAATAATATAATTAAACAATTTTAATTATGATAAAAAGATAGGCTGTTTATCGAAACTATCCGTCCTAACTTCAAACATTTACCGATAAATTATAATCATGATGAATTCAAATAAGAAATTCCATTGATGTAGCATATTATTATATTTAATATTATTCAAAAATTAATTGTTTACAGTAACGGCGATTTGATTTGATATTTGATTGGACAACTTAAAATTATAATTAGGCTGATTTTATTAATACTGTGTTAATTATGATTTTAGATGAATAAAAATAAAATAATTTTGATTTTCTCCAAGACTTTCACAATAACGATTCATTAATAAAATACAATTCCTTTGATTCCGTTCATTATAATAACATATATTTGTTTTATAAGTTTTAAATATTTTTAAAATATATTATAAACATTAAAACATAGTATATAATACTTATATTATATAAAAAATACACCATAATACAGGGGTTGATGAGGTGTATTTATACTTTATAATAGTTTTTTTTTAATTAATTTTATTACACTTCATTTTGTGAGCAATAATAATAACTAATTTATATTCTATACAACTGTGATGTAGGTACTTAAAATAATGAATTTTATAACGCATTTAAAAACTACTTAAACGTAATGTTGTAGGTACAATGTGATTCACGCTTTTTTGTCTCCGACACAATATTAATATATAAATATAGGTTTTAAATCAAAATTTTGTGGTTCCATTGTTCGAAGGAAAACAAACTGCAGATTCAGATGTGTGAAGATATTATGTACACCATTTTATACAAATAAATTATAAATTAGTAAAAACAGTCCTTTATCGTGGTGCATTCGAATGCAATAAGTGATGTCGAAAGATGCTGTGACACTTGTACAATGACACTAATATTACAATAATTCAGTGACGACTAATGACCGACACGTACTAGCCCAAAAAAATTATTTATGACGGCAAGCAACAACGAATCTCGACTATGGAAAAAGTCTCTTGGACAAATCGTTTTCGAAAGATCGATACGGCGGTAGCAACAATACACTATAATACCTATAATGTTATAGGCGTCGAGTCGATCGGTACGCGTAATTACACGGCGATAGGCGTTGCCGTCCGATCCGGTTGGTAGTCCGATTTCCTTCCGCTCCTCCTACGCTTGCATCTTTTGTTTATTTTTTTATTATTTCATCTTATTTTCTCCGGAATCGATAACAATATCATCAAATCAATATTGATATAGTGCGCATAACGTTTCGCCCAGAGGAGTGAAAGGTTACTTATAAACCGTGCGTTCAGCACGTATGCGAGACGAATCGATTCTAATAACTTTAAAGATTATTTTTTTATTTATAACCTTGTAATATACCACTAAACATTAAATATGGTTATCGAGCATGATGCACAATCGACAACCTAGGTAATATTATTAGCTTGACGCACCGTAGCTTGCCACGCGCGTTTTATGGACAAAATATGTAAAGACTTCATCCATATGTGTATGTAGTAAGTACCTACCAATTATATTATGACCCTTACACACACACACACACATACACGTATATGTGATATTATAATATATATAAATTTATTTATTATACGACGACGACGAGAGATCCGAAATGAATTTCCGTTTGGCGTTAGATACCAGGCCACTTTGGGTGGGGGTAGGGGTTGATCGTGCGACGACGACGAATATATATATATAAATGTGTGTGTGNGTGGGGGGAGGGGTTGATCGTGCGACGACGACGAATATATATATCTAAATGTGTGTGTGTGTGTATGTGTGTGTATTATAAGTATATGGATGTGGGGGTGAGTGACTATATACTGTTGCGGAAAGCGCGGGGCGTCATGAATAATTCTCGGTATGGGACGCGAGCGTATATAAAGAAAAATATGGATGGCATCTCATCAATATGCATGTATAAAGAGTGGCAAACAGGGTGGCGGCGGCGGAGAGCTGCACGACGGTTTCGTAGTTCATAATCTCGGCACATCAATATCTCAGCCACCGCGCTGAGCGGCTGAAAGAGTGCACTGAGCAGAGAATTTGCATGGAAAAATATCAAAGTGAAATAATAAAAAAATGAAAACGAAAACCATAAAAAATAACAAATAAAAAGAGTAAAAATATAATGTTTTCAGCCATATACCTGCCTCCTATGTTACAATGCATATGATTATTCCGTCTCGCGGCTGTATTATTATAGTATTATTATTATTATGGTAGCTAATACACTTGAGATGTACCTATAATACTGGTGGACTCGCGATCGTTCGTACGCTGTATAGAACATGTATACCTAGTATAACGCGTATACGCATCGAGTATAACATTATAATATTATGTTGATTAACTGCAACAGGATCCCATGCACCCAAAAGTGGCGGTGCATCTGGGAAACAATACGCGACGGTGCAGTGGCTATCTCGCAAGCGGATCCATTTGAAAATTCCATGAACTCCTTGCAGCGAGGCGCGCCACGCAGACTACCCATCTGAATCACGTACACGGCGGGTAGGCTCGAGTCAACTTATGGTCTCGCAGGACTATAAAACATAATATTATTACCTATGCCGCCGTCGAACGGTTACACGAATATACGGTTACGCGGTGTACGTCTACAATAGACACATAATAATAAAAACGTTACCAACTGCAACCTATTATGTACGTGAAAAAAAAAATAAAATCAATTACGCTTTTTTTCTTTTAATTCGTCCACGCCGAGATAGACAAAGTCAGATAAACGAAAATAATGTAAAAAAAATCTTCGTGTTATGTAAACGTGGATAACATTTTTGATCTTATAGTTATTATTAGGTTAAATAAATGTAAGTATTAATTACCTACCACATTCCAAATCATTATAGCGCCGCCTCAAATCTTTATAAGGATATTTAAAAATTCCTGAAATCCGATTTTTAATGATTTTGAAAGCTGGCTGAAAATATTATCACGTATACGAGCTCTTTGTACTACTTAGTGTTTCCTGAATAAATGCAATTATCGCATAACAATTTATAATACTAAGGATCTTATATTATTTTCATCTTCGCTACATTGCGGTACACAATATATTATTTTCAGGAGTTCCATTTGGTGGTTATCTTAATACGTTGAAAAATATTTTCATGCACCTACCAATGATATTATTATATGTTATTGTTCAAAAGGTAAATACGAATGATTTAGATAATACGATTTGTACCGTTAACCGATATTTACAGTATACGATACACTGTAGTATCCATAAAACATAATATATAGTTAATATCATGCCGCGGTATACGATACATATTATATAGACTAGTGTGTACACACAACGTGGGTTAAGTATAAATGTATGGCCGAATATCATACCGATCGATATAAGAACGAGAGCAAATATTAGCTGAACATATTGAATACATGTTATAATGGTCTTGTGGCAGTAATGAGATTTGATATAAGTATAAGGACAGGCAAACATATATTATATTGTACCTCGGGTCGTAAGTATAATGCAATTATTAGATTGTATACACGTCAAAGAAGTCCCATCGAATAATAATAAAAATAAAAATAAAAAATGTACACATATTATACAATGTTTATTAAATAATAATATAAAAACAATTATTTGGTTGGTAATATTTTATGAACAAAAGTAACGTCGATTGAAATATATCACAAAATATTAGATAATAAGATTTAATGCGTTTTTGTATTATAATAAATTTATATAAAAACGCTGTATTATTCGTATATGTTTTGGCATTAATTATAAATATAATAATAATATAATTTATAATCAATGGTTTTGTTGAGAAAATTGGGCATTGAAAAAAGGTAAGTTATTATTAATAATATAAACTTAACTATTTTTTTCAAATTTTATATGAAAAACTGTGTATTATTATACGATAGAAATAAAAATAACGCTTTAAAGAAAGTTGAAAGTTTATATTAAAATTGTAATAGTTAATTGTAAATAGTGACGTATTCACAGAACAGGGTGGGTGAGATTTGAGTGTTCAAAACTCTTGAATTTTTTTTTGTAATTGTGTAAGAAATGCGAAAATATTTTTATAAAACGTACGCATTATAATATGTACAAATGTAATAAAAATATTAAAATGAAAAATAAAATCTTTGTAAATGTTTTAAAGAAACTCCTTTCACATTAAAAATGTATTTGTTATTCTCCGACTTGTTAATCCACAAGACAATCTATCCAATATGAATGAAACTAATGTTATGTAATTGGGTAAGAAATTTCAAATTTTGTAAAATGTAAAATTAGTTATTTAAAAATTACATTATATAATATTACGTTCCCTAAATAAAATATGCTTTGCTCAATATTCAATATAATTGTCACACAAAAAGACACGTTTTCGCTTATTAAAAATACATTTTCCGCTGTTTGTCATTATTATAGGTACTTATCGCTATATTGTGTTATCAGAATTTGATGAAATTGTGTCGGCAAGACAATACAATTTTTTTTATTAGTAGTATCTTTAGGTACGCTTAGTAGAAGACAAATTCGTGAAATTAAAGTTGATACGTTAGTTTAAAAAATTGGTTGTAACTTATTTATTACACAAGAAAAATTTTCTTTAAATAACGTATAATCATTTTCAGCTAATGGCTTAAAGGCCATAGTTGTCAGGCTTAAAAGATCAATAATAATAATAATAATAATAAAAATCATTTTCAATGAAAAACAATTATGTACTTTTAGAATACAATATAGAACAATTATAATATATAATAATTAACAATATAGTATTCTAGACTCAAGTAGTTTCAATAATTTTAAGACAATAGACTCGGCATAACCAGAAATTCCATACTGTTATCATGTGAAATAATCTAACCTAATACGTTTATATAACTTGGATAATTTAATCTTATTTATAAATAATAAAATACATACAGCTCATAAAATTGTATAATACTAGGTAATTAAAGTCAAGAATAAATCAATTAACGAGAAGATTGTCTAAAGTCGAGTGTCTACAAAAATACGATGGAAATATGTAAATATTTAATTTTTTTTTTTTATCGATTGAAAATAATTAAGTTTAAATTTTCTGAAGAAATTAGAACTTATCATTTAAACAATTTAAACATAAATTAAAACCAAACGAATATAATGCGTCTTCAATACACATCATATAATTTAATATAATATTAGAATTAATTATTAAACAAGACAGTTACTTCGAAAGAAACCCTGTGAAGTGTTTCAAAATAAATTAATTTTGCATTATAGACTATACTCCGGAATTTTCATTCGGAACAATAACGATCATAATTCCATTGAATCTGTTAGCAGCTATTATCCATTATTGCAATTTAATAATAATGTGAGCATCTTTAAGAATGGTGAGAAAATTGAAAAGTTCAAACAAGTTCAAACAATTTATTATTATTTTCACGAATATTATTTTTGCGTAAAACAGATATACGTAGGTACTATATTTTTATAGTCTTACCTAATTTATTTTTAACCGAACGAAGATAGTTACGTATTCAAATAAAACGATTATAATTTGTTAATAATCATAAGAATCTATTATTGTTATAGTAAAATTGATAAGTAGCGATTTCGGTAAATTAATTATAATATTATTATTTACCTATAGTTTATTGAATATTCTATAGTGTGTATATAATGATTATTACTGTTTATTTGATATTACTACAAACAAATGATATCAAAAGAGGTACATTACACAATACTTCCAATGCGAAATCAAAATTTTACTATTATACATTATATTACATTAAATATGTAAAATGTAAATAAAACATATTAATAAATAATATGATAAAATAACAAAATTTACGTGTATCCTATTAACAATGTTTATTATTAATAATAATAAAACGACTAATATAATAAATATGGTAATATAGGTACATCCTTATTATAACATACATTTTTGTGAATCAAAATATTGTTTATAACTAGAGTAATGTTATAGCACTAATTGTTCAACATTAAAAATAAATATATAACGTAAGTAACCGATAGTTAAAATTATTATTATTATTATATATATTTTGACCTTTATTTATAAATTTATAATAAAAATGAAGTCTAATTTCAAGTGAATTTTATTATTGTATTTCAAACGAAATGTTGTACACGAGCTTATATTATATTGCCATTATATATACCGCGCCAACGCGTTTTCTTTTTTTAATCTATAATACCTGCCATACATTATAACAAACACTTGTTGGGTATAATTAATGACTTTTTGTGTGATGTTGTTTATGATCAAACAGTTTTGCAATAGGTGACGTGTTTCGCTATAAAACCCGACTCCCGATAAAAAGACACGATTTTAACTGCTCACGCGTCCGCCATGTTGTATCGGGCAAACCGATTAAATAAAAATATGTAGGTATTTACATCACTCGGGAAGAAAAGTTAATTCGAGGCCAAAGAACTTACGAGATTAACATAACATCGTGGAAAATAATATGGTGAATATCGATTAATTTTTTTTTCCCTATAGCCGTTAAAGAATATTGTTTGGTACCCATAACACGACTATAAACATTAAACGAAGCGTCGACGAAGATACGACGATTTTACGTCCGCGGTTACGAATCACGCCATGAAATGATCGATTACGCGAACGTGAAACGCTCGGCGTTTGTTTATAAATAACCTGTCAAACAATTTGATCGATTTCCCGGCATTGTGATATTATATAATTCACCGCCAATAGCGTGAAACGTCATCATAATGATGTTACAGGTAATTAGTGTTTAAGTCGACACGGATGCCGTGCCGGATTGTTTGAATCGCTGTGAGAAAGTGGTTAAAAAAAAAAAAGCAGAAAAATACAAACTCCCTCGTGTTAATTCTACCGTCATAATCGCGTACACGGGTAACAATTAAACTATCACATATTTTTATGAGTAGGTATATAGAGTGTCTCCGAGACTCCGACAGTAGCGCGACCAGAGTGTGGTTTCAGGGTTATAAGCCCTTCACACGATTTGAGTTTTTTTTCTACGAATTGTACGTCATGGTTGCATACTTCGTATTGCTATTTTACATATTATAAATGTTAACGATGTACATACTTGTCATGCTTGTATAGGCAGTGTCTTGATTTCACTTATAATTCCCAATCGTTCTAGTCATGGAATTTTTTTAAACTGTATGTTATCGTATTTGCAACCTGAAGTTGATTTTTGGTTGAGAAAATTGTAAGTGCATAATATTATGTTATATTATAATATTTAACGTCACATGGTATAGCGATGATGTAGGACGTAGGTACACATTTTATGAAACGACTATACCTATATCTTATTGTATTTTTATCGTGAAATCAATAAAGCCGAAATTCCTTATTCGTTTGTAACAGGGGTAATAATTTTTATACGTTATGGACCCCTACACTGCAGTATGAAGTGTAGCAGCAGACTCCATCGAAATGAAAAAAAAAACAATGTTTTCTTTCGATTATTATATAGGTATTTAAATGTTAATTTTAAAAAATATCCTTTAAATTAAATACAAGTACAAACATCAATAAAAATATTACAATAAAATCTTTTCCGCAGACCACCGAGTAAGTATCTATACGGACCCCTAGAGGTTCATGGACCACCGGTTAAGAACCCGGGGACACTATAGGTTTCAATGCAGATTTCAGTGCTGGCTGAGTTACGACCGCAACGTGGGAATATCGTTTCGATAATTCGAGCGGGTATCAAACATAATATTATTATATCAGTCATGCATATAATACCCATTATTTTATTACTATAAAATAATTCGATCCAAAGCATCGGAGAACAACAGTGATATTATACTTATTACGTCCTTTAAGTATTAAATCCATTTTCTAACTGGATTATTGTCTATATATTGTTACCTATATCTCGGCTTCTTTTAAGTAGCTCATGATACGGTCGGTCCTAGACACCTTGGCGATTTTCTCTTGTTACCGAGACATTCCGCAAGTACGCGTTTTGCGGTTACCGGTCGAGTATCGGATTTTTACTGCGTCGCAAAAGAAGTGGAAGTAAAATCAAAACGTCCAAACGACCGCTTAGAAAAAAACGTTATTTCGATAAAGATTTTTCTGTAGAGACATACACCGACTATGCACTGCACACATTGTACAACGTAATACGCATAGTACATACGGTGCCCTCATTCTGCAGCAGTCATCCCTGCCCGCTTGCCGCCTCGTTTATCGCACATAATAATATTGTTATAATATACTCTCATACACATAAAATTATTTTATTATAATATTATACGCGATACGCGTGTCAGTGGCGTTTTGTCGTAATTTCTGGTTTTACACCGTTTTAATATTACGCACACTCGTTTCGGGCGCCACACCGACGAGCGTATTACACTCGCGAATGATATACATGTACCTGTACAGCATATATGTAGCACGCACGGTATTTACAGGTTATACGACCGTCATATCGAATGTGCATAATATTATAGGAATATACGAGAGTTCGGGCCCCGAGTGTCTGTTGTCGGTCGAGCAGCAGCAGCCGACGACTACGAGAATAATTTATTTTCGGGTAGATTTTACTCGAAAATATCGCGGGCTCGTTTAATCCCCGGCAAGTCACACGGTATACAGCTTGTACCATATATATATATATATATGTGTTCACGAAGAGGTACACGGCCGCAGCACCTGTCCTGTCTCTCTCTCTCACTCTTCAGGCCGTTTATTTACGCCCGACACGCGTTATATGTTTATACGTATTATAGCACTGTGCACCATAACAATGTTTATTTGTCCGGGCTTTTATTATTATTATTATTATTATTATCATTATATGCGCTGCACACAAAAGTGGACTTGGCGGAGGTCTAATGACGAAAAGTTTTCAACACGGATGTACATACGCGCGCACACTCACACACTCGTACTCGGCCGCGTTCAGGGGTGTAAGTTCGCAAAACAAGCGTGTACACTTTTAACACGGGCTGTCGGAGCTGCCTAAAATAATAATAACAATAAATCAAGAAAACCCGACGCCTCCGCCGCAGCCTCCCCAGCTGCGGACATTTCGAGTTGCTGTTGTGACTAAACCCGTTTTGTGTGCGTTTGAACGGTCTCCACTCCAACAATACGATATTATGCGCGTATATGATATAATACGGTACAACACACGACATATACGACTGACGTGCCTATTTACATCGTGTGATATAGATAATATTTATTATACGGTGTTAAGGTGTGGTGTACGAGTGGTGTCTGGGCTGAAAAGCCGGAGCCCCGGGACTTATTTTTTCCGCCTCGGTTCAATTGGCATTTGCAGAAATGCCTGTTTCGATTTCGTAGTCCCAATACGAATACGATTCGGGCACGAAGCAAACGATAATAATGCAACAATAAACCGAAACGATGTGCAAAGTCGCCGTTAACAGTCGTCGGAAAAACGAGCGATGACCGTTGTTTGGGCGCGGGTTAAATTATTTTTACTCGGATGGAGT